>SKCR01011716.1:0-53593 GCA_019454045.1 Zanthoxylum bungeanum
AGAGGCGAAATAGCGGAAGGAAAAAGGGTTGCAGATGAGAGCGAAGACGATGAACTTAGGAGGAAGGGTCCCTACAGGATGAGGTCCGTAGTGGTAGAAAAATATTTACAAACGGAGGATACGTGGGAAGAAGAAGATGTGAGACAGTCGCCAGATTCTTCCTATGATAGCCCATGCGACACTAGAAGGAGAGACAGGAAGTATGGTGAAACTGGACGGGAAATCTCAAGTCATGAGGAACGTCGCACCTGGGGTGACAGACGTAAAGAAGGCTGCAGGAGGTGGCACGGTAACACAGATGGCAATATAAAATCTTGGTTAAGAAAAGAAATGGCCAAGTGGAGAGTGAACCCAAAATCTTATACGGGAGACGCTCGGGACGACGAGGCTGAATCCCCCATCACTGAAGAAATAAGGTCGGTAAAGTTCCCAATACGATTCAACATGCCGTCCATGATGCCCTACAAAGGCCACACTGATCCAAAATCCCATATTGAGAGTTTTGTCCTATTGATGGAGGTCCAAGGAGTAGTAGGGGATGCCGTTTGAAAAGTATTCCTCCTAACCTTGGGGGGATCTGTCATTCTGTGGTTCAGAAGTCTAGCCCCAGGGAGCATCGGAAGCTTCGCGCAACTCATGAAGTCATTTGTTCGGCACTTCAAAGGGGCATGCATCCCAAAGAAGACAATTGGGGAATTGAGGCTCATGAAACAGGGGGACGATGAACCCCTGAAGGCTTTCATTGAGCGGTACCATATCATGGTGCTCGAGGTCGGGGGATATGAATCGCTTGAGGCCTTGGAGAGTTTGAAGGGAGCCTTAAAGATCGTAAATTTATGGACCCACTTGAGGATCCAAGATACACCAGATTATGCCACCGCTCTGGAAATAGCCCGGAAGCTCGTTTTGTTGGAAAACGAGGAGAAAATCTCCCGGAGGGGGACAGCTATCAGAGAGAGGACGGTGAGGGCAGAAGCTCCTCGCAGGCCAGACATAGAGTTCAAAAAGCCACCCCCGAGGCGAATGGAATTCAAGCCAATACCTCGGGATGACCCGGAAAAGAGAATCTCGGCCCAGGTGAACCATGTGGCCCGAGAAGAGGCATACATTCCTCTGAATAAACCGATGGGGCAAATCATCATGGAAATCCAGGGAAAGGGTCTCTTGATAGAGCCTGACGTCAGAAGATTCCCACCGGACATGAGGAATAAAAAATCATATTGCATAAATCATAATTTGAGGGGACATACGACGGATGGATGTAAAAACTTGCGGGAGCAAATGGAAGACCTGGCGCGGAATGGATACTTGAATAATTATATTGACCATGAAGTTATGGCGGCCAGGCAGAGAGCACATTACCGACAGGTGAATGTCATTGCAGGGGGAAGACACTGGCCGGGGACTCTAACCGGTCAAGGAAAAACTATAGTCGGACTTGGGGGCCAGAGGTGTTTGAAACAGAGCGGTCCTCGGGAATACAAGGCGGTCATTCAGTACCAATAATGTTCACAGACGAGGATGCTTGAGGGGTGAGTTTCCCCCACGATGATGCGTTAATAATTAAGACAACAATCGACAGATCAGAGGTAGACAGAATCCTAGTGGATCCCGGGAGTGCAGTGGACATAATCTCCAAGGATTCTTTGGACGGCCTTGGAGTGGAGTATGCGGCTCTAACCGACGATGAGACTCCCCTATACGGCTTCGGGGGCTCGACGGTCGTTACATTAGGAAGGATACAATTGGCAATGACGATCGGAACCCGTCCCCGGACTCGGACGGTTATGATGAATTTCACGGTGGTAGATTGCATGAGCAGTTATCAGGTCATTGTTGGTCGACCTTTCATGATGAAGACAAATGCTGCAATGTCTTGCTATTACTTAAAGTTAAAGTTCCCCACCCGAGATGGGATTGGAATCGTGTGCGGAAGTCAGAAGGTGGCTCAGAGCTGTTTTGCCACCCTCTCAAGGGAAACCCTTTGCATTGAAGTGGGTACCCGGAAAAGACAAGGGAACGAAGACGAGGAAGAAGCAAGTAAAGATCCGGGTCCTCGGTTAAAGAAATTTGCCCGGCTAGGGCAGTCGAAGAATTAGAGGTGATGGAACTTTTCAAACCTTGGAAGAATGTAAAAATAAGGGGAGACTTAGACGAGGTCCTGAAACAGGACCTGCTGAAGTGTCTAAAGGAGTACCCGGACATCTTTACATTGGAGCACGTGAGCCTTTCGTAGTAGAGTCAAACCCTCGAAGCTGGAGCAGACCCTATGACTTGCATTTATGAGGGATATTTCGAGATGGTAATCGCGGGGAGGGAGTGCCCCCGTAAGATGGTCGGCCTGGCCAGTTGGGGAAATACGGCTGCAGGGAATGTGTTCCCGTACGTTTTGTCTGACCAACGGATCTGCGAGAAGCATAGCACGAGGATGGATTATGCCATCGTGGCGTTTGCTTGCTCCAGTGTTACCGAACATAAGGAGTAGTGTGCCCTTAATGTTTCGGACACTCTTTGATCTCTACCTATTTGGTCATTCAGATCCGTGAAAAGCATAGCACGATGAGGGATTATGCCCTCGTGGCGTTTGCTTGCTCCAGTGTTACCGAACATAAGGAGGAGCGTACACTTAATGTTTCGGACACTCTTTGATCCCTACCTATTTGGTCATTCGGGTCTGTGAGAAGCATAGTACGGGGAGAGATTGTACCCATGTGCCGTTTGTTTGCTCCAGTGTTACCGAACATAAGGAGAAGCGTACCCTTAACGTTTCAGACACTCTTTGATCCCTACCTATTTGGTCATTCGTATCCGTGAGAAGCATAGCACGATGAGGGATTATGCCATCGTGGCGTTTTCTTGCTCCAGTGTTACCGAACATAAGGAGGAGCATGCCCTTAATGTTTCAGACACTCTTTGATCCATACCTATTTGGTCATTCGGGTCTGTGAGAAGCATAGTACGAGGATGGATTGTACCCTCGTGGCGTATGCCTGCTCCAGCATTGTAAGGAGGAGCCCTCGAACAAAATGCAGGCTCCATAATGACCTGACGTATATAGGAATGTGCCATTACTATTCTAAACGCTCTTTGATCCAAATCTTGGTTCGCCGGGACTCTGAATTGAAAGATTCGGAATTTTATTTTGGAGACCTCGGATGAGACGCTGTTTTAAGGCATCCGTGATGTTGCTTTGGGATAAGTGTTAAGTCACCCCCGTTTTTTTATTTTATTTTCTAAAAGTTTTGTTTTTGTTTTTCGCTGGTCTGGCAATGGGACGCCCATGCCAAATCCGATAGGGCTTCAAAGGTTGATTCACTTCCCTTCTGAATAAGCCCCAATGATTAGTCGGCTCGGGGTTGGATTCGTTCCGCCAAGGCCTCTTGGTTAATCGGCTCGGGGCTGGATTCGTTTCGCCGAGGCCACTTGCTTAATCAGCTCGGGGCTGGATTCATTCCGCCGATGCCACTTGGTTATTCGGCTCGAGGCTGGATTCGTTCCACCGAGGCCATTATGTCTTCTCTCAGCTCGGGGTCAGGTTACGTCCCACCAAGTCTATCTTTTCGGACTGGAAACGTAACATTCCCCCAGAGTCAAGTGTTTCTCTCAGCTCGGGGTCGGTTTACGTCCCACCGAGTCTATCTTTTCAGACTGTGGACGTAACATTCCCCCAAAGCCAAGTGTTTCTCTCAGCTCGGGGTCGGGTTACGTCCCACCGAGTCTGTCTTTTCGGACCGGGGACGTAACATTCCCTCAGAGCCACCAATTATTTCTCCTAGCTCGGAGTTGGGTTTCGTTCCACTGCATGATCTTATTTTCGGCTCGGGTTGTCCCCTCACGGCCGGGCCTCGAGTGATCATTTGCGGGAAAGTAATCGGAGCAAATTATGAAAGACAAAAAAAATGGTGGAATAGAAACACATAAAAATACATATATAAATATGATTGTAAAAAGTTATTACAGGGAAAGTGAAGTTTGTTCAGGGTTACACAGGGGCCCCGTTCGAGTTACCCCTTATAGATCGGCCCGCGTAGGAGCAATTGGTTCTTCCTCGGTAGGCTCGGATGACGGATGGCTTGGCTCGACCTCGGGAGGAGGGACAATGGCTTCCGTATTGACGGGCTGAGAGGTCCCGACAATTATAGCTTCAAGGGCAGGAACAGGAGCCTCAGATCAGTTTTCTTCAGGAGTTGGGGGCACCGGGGCGATTGAAATGGGGTCGGGATCCATCCCCTTTCGGGAGAAGGGGGTAGCCATTTTTGAAACTCCTCATGTGAGATTTCCCCTTTGCAGAAGCGAATGGCCGCATAGATATGCCCCATATCCAGGTTGGGCAGTATCATCGGGATAATCTCGGCGCAGTCCCCGACCCCCTCAAGTTTGATTGCGTCACTTTCGACCTCCAACTCAGTTTCCTTTCTATTAAACTCATCACAGACCCGTGCCAGTTCTTCATTTATGGCCCTCAGTTTGGACTCCACGCTGCACAAGTCCACATTCAGGATTCTATTGTTAGCCTGAGCGGCCTCCAGGTCCTTCTTGGCAGCCTCAACATTTTTCCTCTCCAGAGAGGCGGCGGCCCTGAGAGATTTATTTGTTGAATGAGCCTCCACCGCGGCCAGTTCCAGGTTTTTTATCATTTTTTCTTTACTAGCCAGCTCGGCCTCCATTTCAGTAAGTCGGTTCTGGAGCCTCTGGGCTTGGCCACCCTCAGATAGAAGGCTCAGGAGGAGATCTTTGTTCTTGGCTGCCAGATAGGTCGTCTGCCGAAAAGAAATAGAAAATCAAAAATCAGATTAAGTCATGAACTCATAATCGAAGAAGGGGGAGTATGGTTACCTTAGCCAACTGGGAGCACAACTCCGTAACCACTTCCTCAGGAGAGAAATCTTCGTATCTTGGAATCTTCTCCGGAGGGACCGCCTCGGCCAGTTCGTTGATTGCCGGCACCAGGTGAGAAGTGGCATCTCTGATGTCCTGACCAAGGTCTTCTACGCCAAGAATCACAACGCCTTTTCGTTTTTTGGAAGAACCCACCGTAACTTTCTTCTCCTTCCTAACTGGGTGCCTTTTACTCAGGACATGTTCCTCCTTCATCTCCCGAGTCAGCTCGGCTTCCTCTGCCCCGAACAGAGGCCTCTTTTTTCTATTAGGTTTTGACGGGCTGGCAGGTCGGGTGGAGACTGTTGGCGATGCCCTGGAAGGGGGAGATAAGCTTTGGGTAGCTGACGGGGCTGCCTCTTCAGTCACCTTTTTGGCCTCGGCAGTTGCTGGCCGTTTCCGAGAGGGTCCGGCTCCAACATGGCTGGTTTTCTTTGTTGCACCGATCAGCTGATCAAGGTATTTTGGCCTCTTCGACATTCCTGCAAAAGGCAAAGGGCAGAGAAGTGGTCAGTCCAGAATCTGAATGATTTCAAGTCGTCATCATGCTAAGCAAACAAGGGGATTGGTTAGAAGGTAACAAAGCCTACCTATCCGCCCCGGGACCTTCAGAGGAACGGTCCGAATAAGGCCCGACTCGACAAAGACCGCATCATTAACTAACTTCTTCCAATGGTCAGCGTACCGCCGAGCCCATCGTACCCACACCCGGACCTGATGGGAGACCTTGGGAGCGTCCCTCCAGCAAGCTGGGAAGAGTCAAAGGAGTTAGAATCCTATCATAAAATCAAGAGCAGGAACACTAAGGGTTAGATTCCTAACCTCCCGCTCTAAAGATATTCGGGACTGAAACCTCCTCTTCGTGTGATCTCAGGACCCGTCCCCAATCTCCTGTGGCCCAGAACCATAAATCTTTGAAGTTTTTATTGGAGTCGGGGAGTTTGCCGAAAATGTTTGACGAATCAGCGTAAGCAGAAAGGTAGTACCAACCATGGTGTGTTCTTGGGTTGGCCTTCAATCGATACAACCTCTTCACTTCTTCAAGAGAGGGTTCGCCGAGTCCCGCCCGATGCCAAATCACACGTAGCCGGCCAAAATCCTCCAACTATTCAAGATTAATTGACAAGGGGCGATCTCCATCTCGGCCAGCATCCAGGCGAAATAACGTTGAATTGGCAGCCGGAGTCCACACTCAAAGAAAGCCGGGAGAAGAGCCACCGAACCCTCATCGGGTTGACTAGCACGATCCAATGGGCAAGGGACTTCAAGGGCAATATCTATCGGAATATCATATCGCTGCCGGAGCAGTGCTAGATCATCTTCAGTTATTTTGGATGGCTGATCCATGTCCAAAGCCGAGCAGTCAAAATCACTGGGCTCTGGGTCCTTCCGAGGAATTCTCTAATGGTAAGTATCTTGTTCAGTTTCGGAAGGGGTGGGGGTAGTGTCGAGGTCCTCTATGCTTGGTGCCCCCGAGCTCGAGGAGAGCTCTTCAACAGGGGGTCGAAGGTCTAGCAGGGTTTGTAGAGGAAGACTTGTTGTCAGACATCCCTGACATCCGAGAAATAAAAATGGGGGAGGTCAGTCTATAGCTAATTTCTAAAACAGGCCGGGGATTTCACAGTTACCCTGAGATTCCGGGAAAACTAAGCTTGTGGGTTATAAATGCCCTAACAACATCCATCAAGCAATAAATCTCTCCCTAGCAACATCGAGCAAAACCCAGAAACCAGAACGAACCGAATTGTCCCTAATTTATTACCCATCATCCCAAAAATCCAGACATGTTCCACACACACACACAAAGAAGAGAAAGAAAAGAAAAAGAAAACATCAAGCATAAACCAAGGAGGTCGTTCAAGAGACTTACTTGATTCCTTTTGAAGGCTGGAAGAGTGCTTTGAAAGCTTTGGTCGCACTAAACGGACGGGTCGCAGTTGAAGAGAGGAGAGTTCTTGCGGTTGATAAAATTTTGCCAAACGGACGCAAGGTGATCGCTTCATCTTCTTGTAGTCACGTCGGAGCATTTGTGACCGTCAGATCATGAAAGAGCCCCGGATGTGCGCCATGTGTCGGCTTTGGAGGCAATTTGTTAGAGTTGAATGAGCGACTAAGATTGGGCGTATATCGGTGTCGGCTGTGAACAGCTGATTTTGTTTGCTTTTGGCGGGAAGCCAGCTGATGTTTGACGGGTGTCAAGCTCGGAGTAAACCCTAGAGATGATTTGATGGGCATTTAAATGGATGTGACAGTTGCGCGTCTCGAGAGAGTCTCCAGAAGGGCGGTGAAAAGATTTTGTTTTGGCGGGAAAAGAAGTCAGACCGAGCATCTTGGTTGTACCGAGGACAAGGTGGTGACAGGCCAATAAAACTTCTCCTCACAAAGGTCAGCCGTCACTCCATCAGGAGTACTATTCTTTTTATATAGTTCCCGGCACCAACTTGTATACTCGTTGGAACCGAGAACTAGGGGACAAATGTTGGTTGTATTTTCGGACCCTATGATATTTAAGCAGTACGGCAGGGGTAAAAAGGTAATTCCCTTCTTGGTCAAGATCATTAATGCCGACCCGACCACTAAAAGCCAACAGTAAGGGGCCGAGCACTTTATGATCGGTAACCGACCACTCCAGACCGGATGGTCGGGCATTATCAGATCGATAGCAACATTCTCAGTTCAAAAGACCATTGTGACCGACCTCATGAAGACCGAGAATATGACGAGATATGCTCCAAAAGATAAGACATCCTATTTTTACGGATAAGAAGATAAGTTATCATACTTTCATGAGGAAAATTGATAAGTCAGTGTCCTAATAGGATAAAGGAAGTGAATGTAGTTTCGATTAAGAATTCTTGTGTGAAAAGGAAAACTGTTTCTTTACTATTATAAATAGGAGGGGGGAAAGCGTGCTTATAAGGTAGAGTTGAGAGGAGAACAAGAGAGAATTAGACTTGTAAACACAAAACAGATCAGAGAACATATTTCGGTAATAAAACATCGTCTGTTCTGTGCCCGTGGATGTAGGTTGGATCTGATCCGCCGAACCACGTTAAATCTCTTTGTTGATTGGTGAATTTACTTATCTTTTGCCAAATTTGCTTTTGGTTTCCCATAAACAAAACAAATTCACAGTTGGAGGAGGATTGTCTCGGGAGTAAAAAACCCTTATTGCCCCTGAGACCAAAAATCAGCCGTTAACAATATTATAACTGGAAGTCTGGAATAAAGGCTTTTTTTTTTTTTTAAAGATTAAGAAAGCTATTTTTAACTTTACCGAGAGAATTTCAAATTTCAGCTTTTAGGCGTAGATGTTTTAAAGCTCTCTGAAAAAAATTAAATTGTTTATAATTCCTTTATTTCGTTTTAAGAACTTGTTTAATTCATTCCATAAAGTAACTTTAAAAAACTTAAAATAAAGTATGAAATTTTTTATAAACCCTTATTCAGAAACAATATTTTATAACACTCTTATAAGAAGGACGCGACTTGATGGCGTAGAGTTCAGGATATTGAGATCCTGGATTCAAATTCAGGAAGTGCGTTTCTTGTAAGAGTCTAGGACAACGGGGGTTTTACCTGTTCCGTTTAAATCCAGAATGAGTGATTTGACGACGGAATTTCCAACGATTTTAAAATAATATATATATATATATATATATATATATATATAATAAAGAGAGGATTTTGATGAATGTAGAACTATTATAGGAAATTCATCTTTTGAGTAAACCTGAGAGTCTCGCTTCTTTCACCAACAGAATTGGTAGAGGCATTTAAACTGGAAATTAAAATTTGAAATCTCAACATCTTTATTTGTTCTGTGTGACAGATTAAACAGGAAAATTCACAACATCTATGACAATCAATGCACCTAGAAACCAAATGCTACTACTAGATATTGATACTGATGACAGAACAAAACCGGAACAAAAGTTCTGCAGTCATATATGATCTTAAACAACAAAAACAGTTGAGTATCAGCAAGACTCGGCAAAAACTACCCATGTCTGTGTACAGTGATGCACCTACAAACATTTTGAATTGACAATTAAAGCTTCTATCTATGTTCCCTAGCCAACCAAAAATTGCTGAGCAGTTATTGGATTCTTAAGCAAACCCTACTGCAATAGATGCATTCTTTGTTAGTGACTTAGTGTAGAGCTTGGTTGGCCTAAAACAGAAGCCATATTCCTGAGCCCTAGAGTTTTTTTTCCCTATCTTTTAGCATATTCAGAAGGCCCTTCTATTTTGGTCTTTCCTGTTGTTGGTTCTTCAGAGTTTGGCTTACCAACATGGTCTTTCTCCACAGCGCGGCTTGATCCTGTTTTGTTTCGGCTATCACCTGGTTCACTTTCTGCATGATGTTTCTTCTCATCATCATCTTCAGGGTTCTTAGATATGGTACCACCTGATTGTTTCTTTGATTCAACAACAATTTCATTTATTGCCTCCTCTAGTTTACCCAATCTCCTTTTCACTTCCAAAAGCTCTGGATTGGATTTAGCTTTTTCTTCAGCCTCCTTAACTCCAACTCCTTTGCTTTTTCCTCTTCTCTTGTTTCTTCTTATTCTCTACTGCCTTCTTCTGCTCCAGTTCCTGTGATGGTTTTTGATAAGATAAAATCAAAATCATCCAACATTGAAAATCCACATATAAGAGGGGAAACTACTATGCTGATAACAAAAAGGAAGGATGTTTAGATGCATGTGGTTGCTGCAATATTCTAAGGCTTACTATAAAACATCCTGATCACAAATATTTTTATAATGAGAAAAAAATTAATCATTAGATATCATTGCAAAGACACGATGTAGTCAAACAGTTAGCTAAATTCGTTTCACTATTTTCCTTTGGGGCAAAAAAATGCATAATCTTGTGAACCTGAGATGGATTACGTTTACATTAATATTGCAAAACACAATTTGATAGTTTTAAGTTTATCAGCATGAATTTTAATTATGAAATCACTAGTGTTAAGTTACCTATTTTGCAATAAATTTAGGTATCAACTGTCACATTTTCACTAATGTAAACGATGCTTTCTCTTCCATCTGAATGATGTCTATGAAGACCTTGTTTTTATGACATATGATGTGACCGAGTTGACGAACTTACAATGTAAAACATACCAGTCTCTGGATAAGTTAATGGAAACTCATGCATAATCATAATTTGAAAGCATAGTGCGTGAGAAATGCATAAAAGGTTTTAGATTTGTTTAATGCAGAATGTAGTGATACTAAAATAAGATAATTGTGTTACCGCTTCCATTCTTCGCATTTCATAGCGAGCATATTGCGCCACCAAATATACAGCTGTTACAAGAAGAAACATCATCTCTTAGATAGTAGCATCAAACCAAAGACATGTTATAAATACAAAATACAGTAAATCTTAATCTCATAAATGAAGATACCCAATGAAGGCATGCATACAAAGAAGAGCTGTACCAGATGGAAATCGATCCTGACACAAAACAAACAACGCGTAAGCACACAACATGTTAGCACCTGAAACCAAAGAACACTACCAGTGCAGTAAATTCATCAGTGACCAACAACCAACATTCAACATTTTCCAACAAATTTGTTTCTTGCTCATTATCTCTATTTATAAACACCATACAATGAGACTCTTAACATGCAATATAGATATTTATAAGAAAAAAGACATTCTACACTGAAGCAAAGATGTTCGATAAAATGCCTGAAAGAAATTCGGCAACAAAATTCCATAACATCCACTCACCAAAATCAAAAAGTACAAATATTGAAAAGAAAAAAATACCCAATAAAAGAATCGAAATAATAAGCGTAATAATACCCAAATTTCTTTTTCTTGGGAGGATCAGTGAAGAGTATTTTAGCGGCAGTGGAAAAGTCGAGCTTGTCCAGTTGCTTGTAGGCGTCGTGATAACTACTTACATTTGACTCAATTTTGTCACCATTGCTGTTGTTCTTTGTTGGGTTCTTGCAAAATGATCTGGTTTGAGCGAATCTCAATTGGAGCCAGTGAATGGCTCTGGCGCGAAACATGGGTTTTCAATTTTGGCACCCCAATAAGAGATTCAGACTCGAGACTTGGAGAGCAATTTGACTTTCGCCACGTTTTCACTGTATTTTCTCAACTACAATAAAGTACAAAATAGAGGATTTTTTTTTTTATCTTTTTTTTTTTAAATATAAATAATTTAATATTAATTTAAATTCATTCATAAATTAAAACACCATGCATGATAATTTAATTCGAATATTGTTTGACAACATAAACTTTATATAATATATATATATATCTCATATCCAATCAAAATTTTGTATTCACATCACCCTAAAAAAATTATGAATTCATCTTGATTTCCAACCTCTTAACATAAATGATAAATACAAATTTTTAAGATCAGAATTATAAAAATACATAGCTAAAGTAAAACATAAAATCATTATAACAATAAAATAAATTCATTTAAAACCACAACCCGTAAATCTTCAGTATGCAACATAGATCATCGAGATCCATTTGGATAAAATAACTACCAATATATAGTCCTTTTTTCTTTTTTTTATTTAGGCTGTGTTTGGTTGGGGGGTTTTTGGAGGGGAGATGATGGATTATTTTAAATTATGTTTGTTTGGTTCAATTTTTTTAAGGGGAGGGGAGGGGAGCAAAATCTCTCCTAAGCCAATTTTAGCTCCCCTCCAAAAGTGGGGGGTTTTGGAGGGGAGAGAAAATGAAAAATTAAAATTTTAAATGTAATGACTAAATTATCCTTACTTATATATTAAAAATCTTAAATTGTCCTAATTACAAAATCCCTCCTAAGCCAATTTTAACTCTCCTCCTAACTATTTTGCTGAAACCTTATTAACATTTTGTGTATTATCTGAACTTAATCATTTTAGTAATTTATGTTATAAACTTGGATATTTTGCAGTGTTTCTTTATCTATTCATCTATGGCAAAACCTAGCTACTGGTTTGATGCTTGTTTTAATTTTATTTTTAATAACATGTATTATATATGTAGAGCTTTTAATTTTAATTTTATTATTTGTTTAATTCAAAGATAATATAAGCCTATATTATTTTAATTTTATTTATAACAAGCTATAAGGATAAAATAGTAAATTAGTTTTAAACTCCCATCCATTCTTGAACCAAACATATATTAATTAAAAACCCTTCCCTCCCCTCCCCTCCCCTCCCCTCCTTTGAACCAAACATATATTAATTAAAATCCATCATCTCCCCTCCCCTCCATTAAAATCCCTCCCCTCCCCTCCCCTCCCCTCCCCTTCGTTGAACCAAACAGACCCTTAATTGTTATTCGATTACCTCGTATGAGAATGAAGTTTATTTTTTCGAAATTAAAAAATGGTTTGCAACTTTCAAATTTGGGATGCATGGGAGACATAAAACTGAGAGGGTGAGGAAATAAATAAATAAATATTTTCTGTAGTTACCCTTTCCATAAACTTTTAATGTATATGTTCAAATTTTCTTGGTATTATTAACAATGATAATTATAGATTTATAGGTTCATATTAAACCTATGTTTTCTCTTTTGTGTATTAATTAGGTTTAAGAATTTAGTTCATTAGTGATTGATTCAAGAGAAACGTTACTTTTTATCAATTTAAATCTTCCATAAGAAATGTGTCTTGGTCCAATTTAAACATTTGTTTAATTCTTGGGATAAAGTGTTGTTTTTGTTTTTTTTAAGAGAGCAAGTTTCATTAGCACTAAAAGAAAATAATTACAGGAAATGAAAGGATGGAAATCATCTTTCCAAACCCCTGGGAAACTCGGACTCAGGGGTTGCCGCAGGATGGTCGCGTTTAGTAAGAAACTCAGCGGGTCCGGTTGCAGCTAACTCAAGCTCAAGGACAGGCTCAGAGATAGAGGTTGGTATTTCGGGATCAACAAAGGTAGAGGAAGGGTCGGGTACGTCTTCGGGCAGCATAGAGGAGATAGGCTCAGGATCTTGGCCATCTACGGAGACTTTGTAAAGGTCGCGACAAACTTCCTCCAGGGAGACTTCCCATTTGCATATTTTCACCATCCAAGTTCGCTTCGGGCTGAAGTATCTCGAAAAATCCTAACACAACTTTCCAGCCTTCAACTCTCGTTTCAGATCTAGCAGCCTCCAATCGGTTGAACTCCTCGGTTTCTATTTTCTTCAAGTCTTCATAAAATTTGTCGAGTTGATCTGACTTTTCCCTCAGTTTCTTCTCTGAGGAAGCAAGCTGCCATTTTAGGGACTTGACTTCGTCACTTAGACGTGTAGCCTCGGACTTTGCATCGTCCCTCTCTTTATTCATGAAACCCCGAGGCCGTACGGAGTGAAGCTGTCTCGGACTGGGCTTCGACTTCGGATTGTTTAAAACATTGGATTTCCGAATTGAGCCTGTCAACCTCATTTTTTTGCCATCTCCAGTTGCTTGGATAATTCATGTTCTCGCTCAGTCAGGTGACTTTGGAGTCTTTTTGCCTGGCCCACTTCTGAGAGAGTGTTGACCATCAGGTCCTGGTTCACGGACATAACATAAGCCATCTGTAAGCAAAGAAGGGAGGTCAGAAAGAGAAGAGAAAATGAGCAAGTGTTTTGGGAATAAATTTGGTTACCTACGCATGGAAGTCACAATATCGATCAACGATTTCCTCGAGGGATAGATCTTCAAACTCTTTAGCTTTCTCCAGCCCGACCACTTAGGCCACACGATTGAAGGCCGGGAGGAGGTGGGCCAATCGATCTCTTACCTTTTCGGTAAGGTCATCAGTCCCAAACGACGGAGCACTGCCGTCAGAATCGGTAGGGGCCACGGGGCCTTTGCCCTTACAGGCCATCGATTTTTTCTTGGTAGTTTTGGCGGGGAGCTCCCCGATATCTTCACTCCCGACCTGGTGGAAGTGGCGCTTCTGAGGCTCGGGGGTAGTTGGCATAGTTTGAGGAACATGGGATGCCCCCGCAGAGGGGGACGAGTGGGAAGTGCTTGGTTGTTGAGCGACAGAGATCGACTTTTGAACGACCTAGTGATCAGGTAAGGGCTCGGCAGACAATGAGGCGAAGTGTGCAGCTTTTTGCCTGGGTTCGGGACGAACGGGCGTCGTAACTCTACCCCAGTCCCCTTTGGCCCTCCCCCTAGCCTCTTTGGCTAGTTCTTCAACAATCTTGTGTTGGGACAGTTGTGGAACCCCTAGGATCGGATCGGTGCCCCTCACAATGAAAATGGGTCTAACCCGTGAATATTAAGTATGGGTGTAATTTTAAATCATTTAATGAAATATTATATTCCATTACGAGTGTATAGGAAAAAACCAGGACTGAATTGAAGTCCGAAAGCTCCAAAATGAGCGAAAATAAAATTTCCGCGCGCGCGCACTGTAGCGTTGATCACCCTTTTTTTTGTTTTCATTTGCAAATCATTCAGGTCACTTTCCAGTGAGCTAAATAAATTAGGGTGATTTACCCTAATCTATTCTGGTTCTCCATAAACACTTCAAAAACACCCAAAATTAATTTTTAATTTCAAAACCAACATTAACACATGTTATAGAATAAAAATCAAGTTTTTCAAAATATCAAATATTTTTACAAAAACATAAATTTATTCTAAATACGCACTTGCGTAAATTTTGAATTCAATACACAAACCAAATTAGAATCCCAATAAGAAATGTCTCGTGAATAATTCTAGGTCACCCAAAGGTGGTCAAGTGATTCTAAAATGATAGCCATAGCTCTAAGCATTAATCTAGAGTTTCAAACTCTAATTAATTGTTTCATGTCCAACATGAACATCTTTGACCTAAATTATAAGCATGTTGTGTTTATACTTCTAAAGTATCCTAACACAATTGATTAGCCTTATTCAACATTAAACTATGTGATCATGCATCTAATACATAAATGAACATAGCTTTGGAGAAGATCAAACATTACTTAGTATGCTTGATGCAAGATCCAATCTACTTCTCATTTTGTTGAAATTGTTGGAGAACCTCCAAGGTGTGCAAGCTTGACTCCAAGATCCAATCTTGTTTCTAATGCTACCAAGCTTCACTTCATGATCCAATCTTGATTTCTCGTAGATGAAATGTTGTAGAGTGTAGGGGTTTTTAGGGGCAGAATCCGGTAACGCAGCGGAAGCGGTGGAAAATCAAATTTTCCGATTTCAAAACTTTTTCTCGGATTAATTAAATAAACATATTTATTTAATTATCCAATAATCAAATTATGAAATAAAATTCAAATAAATCATATTTAAGTGAATTTACCAAATTGCCCTTATATTGGTATTTTGTCCATTTTAGTCCGAAATTGATCTAATCAATTTTGAATGATTCTAAATCATTTCTAAGATGAACTTAGCATGTTCAAAACATCAAAACACCAAAAGCACCAAAATCCCCAATTTTGTTCATCATGGCCGAATGCACCATTAGGGTGCCAAATTGTGCACTTTGTCATTTCATGCTTCAAAACACATCAAGATGTAATCCAATCAACATGAAACTTTATATGCATCATATACACATCCAAATACACAACATATATGAAAATCCCCAAATTTGGAATTGGTCATGAACCCTAATTTTTCAATTTCTTCAAATTGGACAAATTAGACCAAATTGGTTAAATCCAACACTTCAATCATCTTTCTTCCATCCAATCAAAGTCTCAACACAATGAAACAACTCAAGATCAAATCTAGGTCATCTAAGAGTGGGTCAACAACTCTAGATTAGCAACATGGTTTCCAAAACCTTAAAAGAAAGCTTATAACTACAATAGTCACAACCTTCCTTCATCATACATGCTCAACACTTCCATCAAAACTTCCATCAACAAAAACATAAGGAATAAAGAAAGAAATAACCTAAGAACATCATATGTTAAAGCCTAGATCCTAAGGAACATTTTCCTTTCTAATAGCAAGTTGAAAAAACTCACTAAAATCCAAGCTTTCTTTGATTTCTTCTTTCTTTCTCACAAGCTTCCTTTGCTTCCATTAATGGAATTTTTCTTTAAAGTGTGTTAGGTTATCAAATGAAAGTGAAATGAAAACAATATATACTTTTTGTAAAATAGCCTTGGCCGAAATTGCAAAGACAAATACAAGTTATATTAATTTCAATTTCATTTCACTTTATTATCTTTGATCAACTTGCATAAATATCCTAATAACACTTTATTAGATATTTAATTAAGTCAACAAAGGCAACCAAAAAATATAACTCTTATATTTTAAGGTCATGGCCGAAATTTGAAGAAAAAATAAAGAAAAATGATATTTCAATTTTAAACATTTTAAACAAATATCAAAGAAGTCAAATCCAATTTGACTACCATTTCTTTACTTTAAAGTCAACATTAAACACTTATAATCATTTCCTAACTTTATCATTTGGTGATATATTTATATTTTAATTATATTAATCATTTAA
Source organism: Zanthoxylum bungeanum (assembly GCA_019454045.1). Taxonomy (NCBI): domain Eukaryota; kingdom Viridiplantae; phylum Streptophyta; class Magnoliopsida; order Sapindales; family Rutaceae; genus Zanthoxylum; species Zanthoxylum bungeanum. The sequence goes on from SKCR01011716.1 coordinate 16,326, forward strand.
CAATTAAATAATTAAATAATTAATTAATATAAATATATCAAATATATGTATTATATTTACTTTAAATATCTCAAATACATATATTGATATATGTCAAATACCTTTATTTGACTATTTATTAATGTGTATTTAATAATATCATATATTAAATACAAATACACATTAATTAGGAAATAACGGTTCGGCCCGTTCGCATGTATTTTTCGTTTAACGATTAAACGATTTATAAATAATCATCATTATTCATAAATGTTGCTCTAGTGCTCTACGAGTATGTTTCATTATTGAGACTCTCTAGATTCAGGTATATCCGTCACGAAATCCAATTTCATGTCCATAATCTATCCACCCTTAGATTATGACGATCACGGATAAACTAGCTGAATCATACAGGTCGAGGTCATTGCATACGTATTATCCCTCCGTCACAGGTATCCGGATAATCCCAGAGATATAGATGTAAACGTCAAATCTCTATAGGTATTATCCCGTCGACGTATTCATTAGCAATCTCTAAATAACAATCGGAACTTACTTCCGAAGTATACTGTGGCCACAGATTTAACAGACTGCTAATTATATATGGACTACCTATGCTCTGTACACAGAACTGACGGATCCTATCTTGACACACACAGGATATCCTGAGGATCGATCCACACCCAACGAACAGGCGGAGGTCTGATCTAAATAGATCGGTGACGTGACTGCCATCTAAGTGTGGAGGATGTCTCATACATCCACAGTGGTGTCTCAAGTCGAAGGACCACTATGCTACTCAACCCGAGAAGATTCTTATTGACGTTGGTGTACCATCCATTAAGAATCTTCGGTGAGCCGTTCAGTGTTTATCCACTATAAACACCTACACGTCTATACGAGTCTCCATAGACTCATGGTTCATTGGGATAAACCATCGGACAAAGTCTCGATATACGACATGTACTGGTCTCAACGGATTTGACTAACCGACCCGTGTTAGCAAATCTTGACCAGGAACTATGTTTGATAATAATCATATAGCAGTGACACTTCCCAATGTCAATTACAAACTAACTTTGTAACTGTGTACTGCATTATATATTATCGGGCCTTTGTCTAATATATACATATCACTAAACCACATTTAGTTTCAATCTAATCGTAATCAGATCGAATACGTATATAAAAACAAGAGGTGCAACCATAAATAAGTAATATTATGGAATAAGGGGATGTTCGTATTCATGAATCATACATAAATACGGTCCGGATTGGCGCTCTGAGCACCAACCCCAACAATTTCTCCCACTTGCTCTAGTGCCAATCCACGGTATCATATACACGTCTCAATGTGCATCGTATGCACATGGCCTCAAAAGCTCACCCAGTACTTAAGAGGTAGGCAACCAAAAACAAGTCCGCTATGACATATTGAGTTTGTCAAACAAACTCCATCGCTTCCCATAGTCAGCATCATTCATATTTTGTAGAATCTAAATTATACATTAATATGACTCTGATGCTACATCAGTATTGTGCTATAGCTACTGAGTTGTCCAAGTATTTAGGGATCAAATCCAAAATACTATGTGGACAACCGCAAGCACAATAACAATTCAAAACTTCTATTTTATAAGGTCACTATGCAACTTCATAAGTCAATACTTCATAAGTTGCATTTAATTCCACTATAAAAGTAGAATCCTTCGTGACACTCCCACTGCATCTTTTCTGACTCTTTATGACGTAGACTGTCTAACGTCATAATTAGTCTCAAAACTAATATGACCCTAATGGTTGCAGACTATATTCTCCATGAATTAGAAACTCGTTCTTAATATCTCAAAGATCACAAAGAACGTGTTTCAAGATCCATCATATGGTCTATAAGATGTCAAAATAACTCGTAACAATTACGATTAAATCGACATCGATAATCGCATATAATAAAGTATTCATTATGTCATCATCAATGATACATAAGATTGATTAGACATTCTAATCAATATCTCTTTCGAAAAAGGAATCATCCTTTACGAAAAATGAATACTTTATATAAGACACACAATAACTGTCGAACAGTTATACTAAATGTCATACAGATAGCCTTGTTATGTCTTTCATTAGATCATATCTAATGTACGACTAATAGGAGTATCTCACAAGTCTCTGGTTTTATATCTTATATAAAACTTTATATCGTATAAAAGAGACTACTCCCACTTTTATCACGGAGTAAAGAAGACTTAGGTAAATCTTTTACCTCATAAACATCTCATTATTACTATAATAATGACAATGTCGTTAAGATATATAACACTAGAAAAAGTAATATGTACGCTCCCACTAACCCTTCTAATCACATATGTATTCTATATACTTTGACAAGATCAGACAATCTGACGATATCAAAAATAGAGAACACATACTTCTGGAAGACTTATCCGAGTCTACAATAGGCTCTATAAGCTAGCACACTAAACTGCGATCTCAGCAGAACACAAACTCTAGGGCCATTTCAGAATGAACTCTTCAAATAAGGAAATCACAACTGATCTCTTATCTGAATAAGTCATCCAAAAACGCCACTTTGCATTCTTTAGCTAAAATATACAGTTTATTATCAACATTAATCAATATATCTTTAATTGTTCAATTAGTGTGACTAGAGATAAGTTTTCTCAGAATCTACAATAGATTGCTGAGTATAATTTTTCTCACTGTCATACTATAAAGGTCAAACCTTTAATAAGCTCACATTGCTTCCGTTGTGCAAACAATTAGCACATATCATGAACTAATTCATAATGAAAGCGTAATCAAGTTCAAAACTTGATCATAGTAAGCTATGAACAATCTTAGATCTAAGGTTCAATGGTGAACTTCCAGAATCGATATCAAATATCGCTTCCATTAAAAGTCATAGGATAATTTTTCTTCAATAAGAAAACAACGGAATCATTAAGTATCAAATACTCGTGAATGATTCTGTTATCCTATTGGACTTGCACGGAAGATGTATAAGGGTTGTTTCATCTTATTAATTACATAGTTCCATTTATAATTTATCATTCTCACATTTGACTTCAATAAGTCAAGTCTTTTCTACAATAATTAACATCTGATGTTACACACCAAGTAATAAACGATTTTATTACTTAGAATCGTATGAAAGATATTCTATTAAATAGAATACAATATTCTATTAAACAGAATAAACGATAAACTTTTACTTATACCTCCAAGGTGTAAGTAATTTCCATTATATAACTATTATATAAAAGAAAGATTGAAATCTCAAACTTTTCAAGATTCAAATTTTCTACCTATACATATCATATATGCAACTGTAGAAAATAATGGAACATTAATTAAAGAGATGAATTAGTGTTACTGGAGTATAACCCCAAGAGTATTGAAACTAATTCGGTAACTTTCAATATCAGACGAATCAAATCATATAAGATTCGATTGCTCCCACTACTCAATTCCATCAAGATGGAATCGTGGAAGAATAATATTGAATATGAATCATATTCACTAAATAACCTTAGAACTAATTGCTTTAAATTCATACGTTTGATCGTATCAAAGATCTTTGAACAGTTCAAAGACATGTAATGAATTTTAAGGATCTAGTTTTCAAAATTCTTCAGATTGAATATATTTGAACAAGTCAAAAATGTTCAATCTACGTTTCATCAGAACAGATTGAAAGTTCTTGATACTTTCAAGACTTTCAATATGTGTTCCTTCAGAAACACGTAACTAAGTTATGACAATTCATCAACCAAGTTACGAAATAAAGAAAACTACCTTAAGCAATTATTATTTATTAAACTACATACATCCAATGTATCAGTTTAAATAAATTTGGTGGTCCAATGACAATCATTGGTTAAACGAGATCTTAATCACTTTCCTGAATACAATATTCATTAAATGGATAAGGATTGTGGTGTGATCTAGTATCAAACCATCATAATTGTTTATAAAGAACAAGTGACTATCCAATAGTCGCAAGTTCCGATATCAAATATCAAAACAATCGTTAACTAATATTTTAAATAACTAGACGGGAGATCTGGTATCCAATACCTATAGTTGTAGTATTGTGAAAATCGATATTTTCTATACACAAATATACGCATCTCCTTTCTTTAGCTTTACTATTTGCATTCAACTATTCACAACAATTGTAAATAACTGATTAGCAAATTGTGTCAGACACATTACCTCTAAAGGTAATTAAAGCTTAGAAACGTCATTACTAGATAAACAAATACCTAATAGGGCTTTCTAAATGCCAGTCAAGAATCTCGAGACATGAACTAATTCAAGTCAATTTTACTGCATAAGAAACTATTGTCTCTAAAGTATCATATCCTAAAGGGGATATCTATCTAGATAATCTAGCATGACTTAGAAACTAAGTCATTAACCATCTTGATTTTTCAAGAAAATCGGAACAACAGTTCCCGATGGTTTAGACCAATCTAATAATATCCTAGTCTATTAGTATCTAGAACCTATTCTAGAATAACTGCAACCAAGAGTCAAGTCAGATAACATATCATAATATGTGTGCAGTAAATAAAAGTTTAATTCTATATAAACAATAGAATAAGGAAACAAACAAGCGGCAATTTCCATAATAACATACGCTGCCTAAGTTATGGAATATTTTAAACTTAGCAGTGCCTCCCACTATTTTTACGTAATGCCGTAATCCCCAACGGAAAGACGAGAATTCAATAATTAAATCGAATTCCATAATGGGAAGAGGACCCCATGAATATATTTCGACTCACAGCAGAGGCACGGTCTCGCCTACGTATATTCACAGGTAGACAACTAATTGTCAATCACTCACTAGTGACTCCGAGGTTCCGGTCCTGGCCGTTTCTCGTTGTCGCTGCGAAGGCAGGCCCACAAGGAGACGTACCAAGGTTAAACTCGTCAATGATAAACTCAAGTTACTTGCGTAACCCTGACAGCTAGGGCACGTTCAGGATTCCGCTTTCGCTTGAATTTATCTAGTATCTAATATACATTCGGCATAAATAAATTTCTATCAGCTACACCCTCACAGCAGAGGCACGGTCTCGGATGTAGTCAACGAAAAGATATTTAAACCGTATTGACAAGACGGACCAAGAAACAAGTATTCCAAATACTAGTTACTTTAAAACCTTATTAAGCGGGGATATTCCATTAAGTGTCATACACCCTAAATCTAATCAAATTAGATTATAACATGCATGTATAAAGTCAAGAAAACATGATTAAACATTGAATAAAACAAGCTAATCATTTATGGAGGCCTAGAATCAGACTCGCTCTGATACCATTTTGTAGGGGTTTTTAGGGGCAGAATCCGGTAACGCAGCGGAAGCGGTGGAAAATCAAATTTTCCGATTTCAAAACTTTTTCTCGGATTAATTAAATAAACATATTTATTTAATTATCCAATAATCAAATTATGAAATAAAATTCAATAAATCATATTTAAGTGAATTTACCAAATTGCCCTTATATTGGTATTTTGTCCATTTTAGTCCGAAATTGATCTAATCAATTTTGAATGATTCTAAATCATTTCTAAGATGAACTTAGCATGTTCAAAACATCAAAACACCAAAAGCACCAAAATCCCCAATTTGGTCATCATGGCCGAATGCACCATTATGGTGCCAAATTGTGCACTTTGTCATTTCATGCTTCAAAACACATCAAGATGTAATCCAATCAACATGAAACTTTATATGCATCATATACACATCCAAATACACAACATATATGAAAATCCCCAAATTTGGAATTGGTCATGAACCCTAATTTTTCAATTTCTTCAAATTGGACAAATTAGACCAAATTGGTTAAATCCAACACTTCAATCATCTTTCTTCCATCCAATCAAAGTCTCAACACAATGAAACAACTCAAGATCAAATCTAGGTCTTCTAAGAGTGGGTCAACAACTCTAGATTAGCAACATGGTTTCCAAAACTTAAAAGAAAGCTTATAACTACAATAGTCACAACCTTCCTTCATCATACATGCTCAACACTTCCATCAAAACTTCCATCAACAAAAACAAAAGGAATAAAGAAAGAAATAACCTAAGAACATCATATGTTAAAGCCTAGATCCTAAGGAACATTTTCCTTCTAATAGCAAGTTGAAAAAACTCACTAAAATCCAAGCTTTCTTTGATTTCTTCTTTCTTTCTCACAAGCTTCCTTTGCTTCCATTAATGGAGTTTTTCTTTAAAGTGTGTTAGGTTATCAAATGAAAGTGAAATGAAAACAATATATACTTTTTGTAAAATAGCCTTGGCCGAAATTGCAAAGACAAATACAAGTTATATTAATTTCAATTTCATTTCACCTTTATCTTTGATCAACTTGCATAAATATCCTAATAACACTTTATTAGATATTTAATTAAGTCAAAAAAGGCAACCAAAAAATATAACTCTTATATTTTAAGGTCATGGCCGAAATTTTGAAGAAAAAATAAAGAAAAATGATATTTCAATTTTAAACATTTTAAACAAATATCAAAGAAGTCAAATCCAATTTGACTACTATTTCCTTTACTTTAAAGTCAACATTAAACACTTATAATCATTTCCTAACTTTATCATTTGGTGATATATTTATATTTTAATTATATTAATCATTTAACAATTAAATAATTAAATAATTAATTAAATATAAATATATCAAATATATGTATTATATTTACTTTAAATATCTCAAATACATATATTGATGATATATGTCAAATACCTTTATTTGACTATTTATTAATGTGTATTTAATAATATCATATATTAAATACAAATACACATTAATTAGGAAATAACGGTTCGGCCCGTTCGCATGTATTTTTCGTTTAACGATTAAACGATTTATAAATAATCATCATTATTCATAAATGTTGCTCTAGTGCTCTACGAGTATGTTTCATTATTGAGACTCTCTAGATTCAGGTATATCCGTCACGAAATCCAATTTCATGTCCATAATCTATCCACCCTAGATTATGACGATCACGGATAAACTAGCTGAATCATACAGGTCGAGGTCATTGCATACGTTATTATCCCTCCGTCACAGGTATCCGGATAATCCCAGAGATATAGATGTAAACGTCAAATCTCTATAGGTATTATCCCGTCGACGTATTCATTAGCAATCTCTAAATAACAATCGGAACTTACTTCCGAAGTATACTGTGGCCACAGATTTAACAGACTGCTAATTATATATGACTACCTATGCTCTGTACACAGAACTGACGGATCCTATCTTGACACACACAGGATATCCTGAGGATCGATCCACACCCAACGAACAGGCGGAGGTCTGATCTAAATAGATCGGTGACGTGACTGCCATCTAAGTGTGGAGGATGTCTCATACATCCACAGTGGTGTCTCAAGTCGAAGGACCACTATGCTACTCAACCCGAGAAGATTCTTATTGACGTTGGTGTACCATCCATTAAGATCTTCGGTGAGCCGTTCAGTGTTTATCCACTATAAACACCTACACGTCTATACGAGTCTCCATAGACTCATGGTTCATTGGGATAAACCATCGGACCAAGTCTCGATATACGACATGTACTGGTCTCAACGGATTTGACTAACCGACCTGTGTTAGCAAATCTTGACCAGGAACTATGTTTGATAATAATCATATAGCAGTGACACTTCCCAATGTCAATTACAAACTAACTTTGTAACTGTGTACTGCATTATATATTATCGGGCCTTTGTCTAATATATACATATCACTAAACCACATTTAGTTTCAATCTAATCGTAATCAGATCGAATACGTATATAAAAACAAGAGGTGCAACCATAAATAAGTAATATTATGGAATAATGGGATGTTCGTATTCATGAATCATACATAAATACGGTCCGGATTGGCGCTCTGAGCACCAACCCCAACAGTAGAGACCTCACGAGCTTCCTTAAATACTTCTCTAACTTAGGCTATTTTCTCTAAGAATTTGCTTATGCTTATTAATTTTCTTGTAATTAAAACCTTCATAAAGCTTGCTATTTATAGCAAAACTTAGGTAATTTTTAACTAATAAAAGTTGTAATCAACTTTTTAAATGCGCTTAATCTAATTTGTCCAAATATGTATAATTAGGTGTGACTAATCTTCATTGTCTCCCACTTTAATTTAATCCAATTAAATCAAGCCAATGATTAGGAAATGGATTAGTTCAATGTTTGCCATCTTGATTTAATCCAATTAAATCAAGCCAAAACCATCTATTATTACATACTTACAATTACCATAATATCCTCAAATAGTAGAGATAATTATGATTTTACAATTAAGCCATTGTGTAATTATTGAATTAATCCAATTAATTCAATTAGGTCAAAGTAAAAAATCAATGTTATCCAATAACATTTGATTATCTTAGTTGATAATTATAATATAGAATATTATCTTTTATCAAAAATAATCGGCTACCCAAATGCTCAACGAGTACACTTCATATTGAGACTCTCTAAGTTCAGACACGTTCGTCATATAAGCCTAGCTAATATGTACGCAATTCGGCCACCTCTGAATTCGCGAAGAACACGAACAACCTTTCTGAACTATACAAGGCGAGGTCATCACATATGTTTAGCAATCCTCTATCGTAGTCTATCTGAGTTGTGCTTAGGAAACATAGAATACACCGTCAAGTTTCTGAGACGCACATCTCATGTCGACATGTCCACGATTCTTCATAACTGATGCGATCCACCCTAGGTGATCGACTTTGGCCAAAGTTTTAAGAATCGTGACTTTACTCACATGGATACATAAACTCCTTATGATACACATATGGGCCGACGGATCCTATCTTGCTTCTCACTTGATTACTGAGTGCATCGGTCCACACCCAACAAACATCTGGAGGACAGACCATGAAAGGTTTCTGACATACATGGCATCAAAGTGTGGAGGATCTCACACAAAATCAATGATATCCTATAGTCAAAGGATTACATATGCTACTCGACTCGAGGAGATTTCTATTGACGGTGGTGTGTACTTCCAACTATTAGGAATCATCTATGAGTCATTCAATATTCGCTTCAACGAATACCCACATGTCTATACGAGTTTCCAAAACTCATAGTACATCGTGTTAAACCATTGGAATTCCAATTCCAATATACGACATGTGCTAGTCTTATAGGTTATAAGAATTCGACCGTATTCCAAAACCAACGACTAGGAATATTTACTTTAAAAATAGTTTACACTCAGTGTCAAAACTATTCTAAGGTCGATGTCATTCTTAGCATATGTATACATCAATCTAATACGCATAATGACAATATCATTAATGATGTATGAAATGAAAAATGTAGTTATTTTATTAATAAATAATAAAATATACAAATCAGATTAGAACTCCTAGCACCAACTCCATCAAACTCCCACTTGCTTAGTGCTATGTATACATCAATCTAATACGCATAATGACAATACCATTAATGATGTATGAAATGAAAAATGTAGTTATTTTATTAATAAATAATAAAATATACAAATCAGATTAGAACTCCTAGCACCAACTCCATCAAACTCCCACTTGCTTAGTGCCAATCTGGATGGTACCGTAGTCTCATCTCCTCCACATGTTTATCGAATAACTTAGGAGGTAACGCCTTTGTAAGCGGGTCTGCTATATTGTCTTGTCCTTGAACCTTCAAGAACACTATGTCTTTTCATTCAATAATCTCTATAATTACGCGTTATGTCTTTTCATAGCGGGAAGTGGATCCCATGACATTTACTCCAGCCTCACACTAATGACGATATTGGCCTTTGTAAATTCATTAGGTAGACCTCCAAGGTCAATCACTTCATGTGACTCCTAGTTTGGTCTTGAACCGTTTCTTATCCTCACACTAATGACGATATTGGATTAAGACGTGTTCTAGGTGTGTACTTGTCAATGTGCACTAATGCGCTTCGTATGTACACCCTTACACTAATGACGATATTGGGTGACTACGATAACTCATCACGCTATATCTAATATTTTACCGGAGCTACCTAAGTTCCGAGAACTTATACCCTCACACTAATGACGATATTGAATATAAGTAGTAAGAACCCATTCATATCCGTATTGACAAGACGGACCATCAAATAATGCTCCAATATTATTACTTAATTAAAGTAATAACCTAATCACGAGAGATTTATGACAATCAAGTCATTAACTTAATTAGGTCAAAGTTTTAATTTAAAACATGCAATACATATCCAATATGTCTTATGCATAATTAAATTAAAATTGCTATGGCATAGATTCAAAATATGTGTTGTGTGGTTAAGCATTTCCTATGATACCATTCTGTTGGGACAGTTGTGGAACCCCTAGGATCGGATCGGTGACCCTCACAGCGGAAATGGGTCTAACTCATGAATATCAAGTATGGGTGTAATTTTAAATAATTTAATGAAATACTATATTCTATTACGAGTGTATAGGAAAAAATCGAGACTGAATCGGAGTCTGGAAGATCCAGAACGAGCGAAAACAAAATTTCCACGAGCAGCGCGTATGAGCGCGCTACAGTGCGCTCGCACTGTAGCGCTCACCTTTTTTTTCATTTGCAAATCATTAAGCTCACTTTCCAGTGAGCTGAATGAATTAGGGTGATTTACCCTAATCTATTCCGGTTCTCACTAAACACTTTAAAAACACCCAAAATTAATTTCAAAACCAACATTAACACATGTTATAGAATAAAAATCAAGTTTTTCAAAATATCAAATATTTTTACAAAAATATAAATTTATTCTAAATATGCACTTGCGTAAATTTTGAATTCAATACACAAACCAAATTAGAATCCCAATAAGAATTTCTCGTGAACAATTATAGGTCACCCAAAGGTGGTCAAGTGATTCTAGAATTGTAGTCATAGCTCTAAGCTTTAATCTAGAGTTCCAAACTCTAATTAATTATTTCATGTCCAACATGAACATCTTTGACCTAAATTATAAGCATGTTGTGTTTATACTTCTAAAGTACCCTAACACAATTGATTAGCCTTATTCAACATTAAGCTATGTGATCATGCATCTAATACACAAATGAACATAGTTTTGGAGAAGATCAAACATTACCTAGTAAGCTTGATGCAAGATCTAGTCTACTTCTCATTTGTTGAAATTGTTGGAGAACCTCCAAGGTGTGCAAGCTTGACTCCAAGATCTAATCTTGTTTCCAATGCTACCAAGTTTCACTTCAAGATCCAATCTTGATTTCTCATAGATGAAATGTTGTAGAGACCTCACAAACTTCTCTAAACGTTTCTCTAAACATTTCTCTAACTTAGGCTAATATCTCTAAGAATTTGCTTATGCTTATTAATTTTCTTGTAATTAAAACATTCCTAAAGCTTGCTATTTATAGCAAAACTTAGGTAATTTTTAATTAATAAAAGTTGTAATCAACTTTTAAGTGGGCTTAATCTAATTTGTCCAAATATGTATAATTAGGTGTGACTAATCTCCATTGTCTCCCACTTTAATTTAATCCAATTAAATCAAGCCAAAGGTTATGAAATGGATTATTTCAATGTTTGCCACCTTGATTTAATCCAATTAAATCAAGTCAAAATCACGTATTATTACATACTTACAATTACCATAATATCCTCAAATAGTAGAGATAATTCTGATTTTACAATTAAGCCATTGTGTAATTATTGAATTAATCTAATTACTTCAATTAGGTCAAAGTAAAAAATCAATATTATCCAATAACACTTGATTATCTTAGTTGATAATTATAATATCGAATATTATCTTTTATAAAAAATAATCGGCTACCCAAGTGCTCAATGAGTACACTTCATATTGGGACTCTCTAAGTTCAGACACGTTCTCCATATAATTCTAGCTAATATGTATGTAATTCGGCCACCTCCGAATTCGTGAAGAACATAAACGACCTTTCTGAACTATACAAGTCGAGGTCATCTCATATGTTTAACAATCCCTCCGTCGAAGGTTATCCGAGTTGTGCTTAGGAAATATAGAATACACCGTCAAATTTCTGAGACACACATCTCATGTCGACATGTCCACGATTCTTCATAACTGATGCGATCCACCCTAGGTGATCGACTTTGGCCAAAGATTTAAGAATCATGACTTTACTCATATGGATACCTAAACCCATTATGGTACACATACGAGCCGACGAATCCTATCTTACTTCGCACTTGATTACTGAGTGCATCGGTCCACACCCAACGAACATCTAGAGGCCAGACCATGAAAGGTTTCTGACATACATGGCATCAAAGTATGGAGGATCTCACACAAAATCAATGCTATCCTATAGTCAAAGGATTACATATGTTACTCGACTCGAGGAGATTCCTATTGACGGTGGTGTGTACTTCCAACTATTAGGAATCACCTATTAGTCATTCAATATTCGCTTCAACGAATACCCATATGTCTATACGAGTTTCCAAAACTCATGGTACATCGTGTTAAACTATTGGAACTCCAATTCCAATATACGACATGTGCTAGTCTTCTAGGTTATAGGAATTCAACCGCATTCCAAAACTAATGACTAAGAATATTTACTTTAAAAATAGTTTACACCCAGTGTCAAAACTATAATAAGATCGATATCATTCTTAGTATATCTATACATCAATCTAATATGCATAATGACAATACCATTAATGAGGTATGAAATGAAAAATGTAGTTATTTTATTAATAAATAATAAAATATATAAATCGGATTGACACTCCAAGCACCAACTCCATCATCTTGTTCATCTCTTTCTTAGCGGACATCCATATAAACAAAGAGAAAATTGATAATTAGAAGATGAAAAGAGTAAAAGAGGCATTAAAGGGACAAGTAGAAGAACAAAGAGTTAGTAGGTCGGCCAAGGCCTACCAGACTTCTTAGATTGGGATGGTGGAGTATGCGGGATGAGACCCGAGGTGGTAAGAGATGAGGGGTCGATGAGATTTTGGGAAGGATCTTCATACCATGATGCCAACTCGATCCGTACATGGTCTTGGTGATGGACTTTTGGGATGTCTCCCCAGCAGGTTGTAAAATTCACAAGGATTAAAAGAAAACTTGGGTCAGGTAAGGAAAATGATCAGGTCGGGATGTTACCTCCCACTCGGAAGACGTTTGGGAACCAATATGCTCTCGTCGTTTTCCCACCGGAGCATTTCCCAATGACCTTGGACCCATAACCACTTGTCTTTGAAGTTTTTATTTGTGGCTGGGAGATGGGTGATCAGTGGGTCGGCCTCATCATAGGAATAAAGGTAATATCAGCCCTTGTATTCCTTTGGGTTAGCGTTCATCCTGTATAGCCTCTGCAGCTCATAAAATTTAGGTTCCCCTAATCCAGCCCGGCTCCATATCACGTGTAGGCCGGCCAGCACTCTCCACCCGTTCCAGTTCAACTGGCACGGGGCCAGATTCATACCAGCCAGCATCTTTGTGAAATATTTTTGTATGGGTAAGCGCAGCCCCGCTTCTAAGAAAGCTTTGCACAGCGCTATCCGACCTCTCTCAAGACGGCTCCCCAGATCGCCATTATCAGGGATAAGGAGTTCAATCTCCTCGGAAATGTCATATTTTTCCCTCAGCTATTGTAGGTCAGCCTCGGTCATGGATGGCGGCCGATCCATGTCAAGGCTTCAAAGTCAAGTTCGAGTCATCGAGGCTCGGGTCGGACAATTCTCCATTGGTAGCCATGTCTTTCCCCTTCATAAGCGCTTGAAGTGGTGTCATAGTCATCGAGACTCTCCGACCCTGAGTTGTGCACCACCTCAGGTTTGATCGACACTTCAGGGGCAACATGTTGAGTGAAGTGGGAGAAGAGGAAGACTCGGAGTCAGACAGGCCTAGTAAAACACGGGACGAGGCGGCTGGTTAGTTGACAATCAGTATTGGTGGAATTTGTCAGAAGATTTTTTATTTTCTTCCCTACCAAGTACTAAACCATAGAAGGCTATAAACCCCCTAGCAATGACAGAATCTTCATTTTTTTCAAAATCATCACCAGAAATACATCCAAAAGGCCTACAAATTCATGCTTCGTAAACACAAAACTTGAAACTTACCCTCGTAAATAAACATTCAAATAACCAAACCCACCTCCACATCACCATTTTAACCGAGAAACATAAAAGAAAAGAATGGATATTCTCAAAGGACTTACTTATGTGGCAGAGAAGAGGCTGACGACTTCCACGAGGCATTGAAGGATCGTAGTTGCAGAGCTCGAGAGGGGATGCTTGATTTGTTTTAAGGAAGAAGAATTCACAAAGACAGAAAAGAGACATACAATAACCCTTTTTATAGGTCGCTCAGGGCAGTCCTGACCATTGGATCATGATAGGTGGCTCGGATGGGCGCCACGTGCAGCAGAAGGTTGATCTCACTAGTTGGATTTGAAATGAACGGACAAGATGGAGAAACCGTCCAGTTGGTTTGAAACGAATCGGTTACGTCAATTTGGCGCGCAATCCACAAGCACACGACACGTGGCAGAAATGAGATGGAATACAGGAAAACCCTAGGGTGATTTGACCGGTATTTAAGGAGATAATGATGACTTTGTAGTTTCCTATGGGCGGTTTTTAGAGGATCAAGAGGGACATTTATGGTGGCATGACAGGACAACATCTTTGGGTGGTATGAGTAACTTACCGACCCAAACACATAACAGTTTGGAGACCGATCAGTTTGGGCCGGAGAAGACCGTAGTAGTTTGAGGGTGAGATGTCGACCCGAGGCCAGCCTGCATTTACCCTACTATTATAGTTCATGGCACCAACTCATCAACTCGTTGATACCAAGAACTATGAGACATATGTTAATGGTGATTTTTGGACACCAGGATCCCAGCAAAGCAAGAAGGGTATCAATGGGATTTCCGTTTCAGAGGTTCTGAGGGCCGAAGTTCGGGGAGAATGAACGTCTCACCTACCGATAGGGTTGGGTCGGTTCATATACATCACCGACCCGAGGTGTGAAGATGTTCAGGGCATCTCATATAGTTTATTTCTCGATCCCGACCCGACCTGACTGCTCGTCAACCGTCACTCCTGATTCCCGACCCGGCAGAGTTGATCAGGGTTTTGGATTTTAATCACATGATCATGGTCAGGTAGTTGGAATCTGGCATAAGGACTCACTTTCTCTAAAAGGTCTGATGTGATGGGAGCAGATGACTAGTTAATCTTCTGACACTAGATAATGTGTGACAGTGGCTAAGAGTAATATGGTTTAATGAGATATAAGCGTTAGAGGGCAGATGTGTCAGGCCGTAGGGTTACTGTTTGCAGAGCAGGTGGGGCAGAGAGCCTTGACATTGATGGTAGATTCATGTGGCTGACGTCATGAGAACAGTGTAATAGTGCAATTTGGCCTAGTATATGAAGGGTTTAGGAGTTCATTGTATGAGGTTAACAAATTATACTCAACCACTACTTGTAAGAAAAGAGAGCAAAAAGTTTGTAAGACAGAACAATGGTAGGTCGGTCAAAGCCGAGCACTTGTGTAGAGAGGTCGGTCCAACCCGACCACGTAATAAAAAACTTCATTTTCTTTGTGCCGTGGACGATCCATTCCACCGAACCACGTTAAACCTTTTGTTTTGTCTGTGTTTTCTCATCTTTTGTTAAATTTATATTTGGTCCCCAAAACAAACAAAATCACAATTGAGAAAGATTGTTCGAGGAGTAAGTTTATCGATTTGTCCTTAAAATGAAAATCTAACCGTCAACAAAAGTTTTCGTGGGTCATTGCTGTAAGTTGCAATTAAAGTACGGAGATAATTTGTTTAAAGAAAGTTTCAGAAAATTAATTGAGTTATTTGCTGCTGCTTCTTCTTCTTTTTATTTATTTATTTATTTTTGTGGGTTTGTGCTCTTTTTTTTTCCTTGTATTTTATTCATTCAATCTGCAAATCTCTTAAAAATGACAATCTTTTACTTTGATGCTGTTGTATCAACTTGTTATCCAAAAAAAAAATATGATTTTTTAATTTAAAAAATACTTCTAAGACTTATTAGACATTAAGGCTGAGTTCTCTGGGTGAAGATAATGAGCGTATATTCTTATTGATAATACTTTGGTATTACACTAGTATTTTGTAGTAAAAATAGTGTACACATATTGCTATTTTATTATAAATATGGTTGTAAAATATTTGTTTCGTTGAGAGTTTATAAAAGAAAAAAATTAAATTGAGCTGTAATATATAACTGCAGTCACATGTCATGTGCTACCTTTACTAGTAATTTTAAAAAGAGTAATCATTTGCCACTTCTTTAAGGACATACAGGCCCACAAAAAATAGAGAGTGGACTCCATGTTGACTAATATTTTTCTTTGTTGGGTCCAAGTTTGGTGACCAAACAAACTACCCAAATTAGATGAGCTTTTCAATTTTTAACTACTCCCTTGAAACCTTTCAATTTGACAATAACCATAATAGCCTTCTAAAATTGTTCAAAATCTTTTATCAATTTATTGCAGTAACAACAATATTATTTAGATCTATATCTACTTATTAGTACAACATAAATTTATTCATAAAGTTTAAAAACACAACTTAAGAAATTGCTTCAGTGGTAAAAACTTTGGGCTTGAGTGGTTTACACTCTCTCAGATTCAAGGTTCGAATATCATTAAATTGAGACCATGTCCCATGGTGTAAAAAGTCAGTAACTTACCCTGATCTATACTAAAATTTTTCCGATGACACGGAGCACAAATCCCGGGAAATAGTAGAAGTGTGCTTAAGCTGACCCGCACATCACGATTATAAAAAAAAAAAAAAAAGGTTCAAAACACAATGAGTAAAAAGTTCCATATCTAATAGTTGGATGAATGATTTATAATTCGATCATATTCCTTTTTCTTTAAAGTGTTTGAAAAATATTAACACCATCATGATTAATATGCATAAGGTTAGATTTAATTAAGAAACTAATCACATTATCCAAACAAAAAAAATCTCCCTATTGTTTGTCTTTTATAATCTTTATAAAGGGTGCTATCTAATCTAATGGTATATAATTTAATATAATTTAAATGTTATTTTAATTTTCAATATCCACCATTAGATTATATGAGATTGATTGTGTTGATGGTCGATTTTCGTTTCAGGGGTAGTTCTGGAAGAACACTCCTCAAATAATATTTCATCAACTGTGAATTTGTTTGGTTTGGGGATCAAATGCAAACTTAGCAAGAAGATGAGAAAACATACAGAATAAACAGATGGTTTAACGTGGTTCGGCGGAATAAATCCAACCTACGTCCACGGGCACAAGGAAAAAGAGAGATTTTATAACGTGGTTGAGTATGATCGACCTGTCTATTTCTCGAGCTTGGCTGACTGACCTCTTACAAGATCACTCTTCACTTAAGCTCTTTGCTCTCTATTACAAGTGAAGAATGAAATTAGCTCATACCTTATAATGAATTCCCAAGCTATTTATATATTAGGGTAACTTACACTATTACATCAATCTTGTGACGTCAGCCACGTGAATCTACCATCAATGCGATGACTCTCTTCACCAACTACGCTACTGAAAGTAACTCTGTCACCTGACATCTCCTTAAACCAAGCTACTATATCCCCTGCTACACGTTACCTCCAGCCTGTAATCTGTCATAACATACCTCTTTGAAAGGTGCAGGTTCCCATGTAGGGCTTACGACATTTGATGATCATACCATTATTATCACTTCGACCGGCCCTACCAGGTCGGGAGACAAAAGAAACAGCTGTCCTGGTCTACTGAGCCACCAGGTCGGGTCGACAGTCATGGACCACCTCAGGTCGGGCTTCACAGATGCTCACACTATCGAATCTGATATCTTCTCATCAGGTCGGGTCGGCAGTCACGGACCACCTCGGGCTCGGATCCCTCTGTCTGGCTTCTCATCCTTTGAAAGGACTTTAGATCATCTGTTGAGTGTAAATCTCATCTTACCATTCCTCGAGATTCTGACTCTTTAAGGGTCGAAAACCACAGGGGTGAGCAAAATCGGTTTCGGTTCCGGTTCCGCATGGAACCAAAACCTACCCGGAAAAATTCGGTTCCGCACTAAGTGGAACCGAAACCTACCCAATAAACAGGGTACCCTATTATTCGGTTCCAATCCAATTCCGGTCCGGTTCCGGTCCGGTTCCGAATTACCCTATTTTAAAATATTTTAATGAAAACTACATTCTGATACGAGTCCGTAGGAAAAAACGGGGATCAAATCGGAGTGCGGAAGCTCAAGAACGAAGAAAATGAAATTTTAGTCTTTTAATGCTTGTCAGCCTCATTACCCTTTCTGTTTTCATTTACAATTAGGCAAATTATCAGTGCATTAAGTTGCATAGTTGTGAAACCTTGGGGTGACATACCTTCGTTTATCGGATGATCTGTTATTGGAAAATAATTTCAAGAAATTTAAGATATTTGTGAAGAAAATGCATGCTGATCAAGTAAGTAATTTTTCACATGCATAATTTTGGAATAAAGAAACTGACATGTCTGTTGATGGTACTACTGGTCTGCTTTCAGGTTTGTTTGGTAAAATCTTCTCAATGTTCAAGTGATACAAAGGGTGGTGGTTAGATGCCGAAACATAACATCATCTGAATTACCAATCAAATAAGCAACTGGATTTGCAGTGCTAATAAAATGACTTGTATGGTTATATGTTCATATAAATCTCTAAATGTTCATATAAATCAGTTCCATGGTCCGGTTCCGGTTCCAACCATTTTGGAACCGGAACCTACCCGGATAAAATCGGTTCCTTCATTTTTTGAACCGGAACCTACCCGATTACAACCGGTTCCGGTTCCAAACCCGGAAAACCGGTCCGATTCCAACCGGTTCCGGGTAGAACCGGAACCGATGCTCACCCCTAGAAAACCACCATGGATCGTCTCAAGTTTGTATTAAAAATTTAAGTCGAAAGAACCCACTCACAAGCAAAATTATTGAAGAATCCCATTTAGATTGTTGAACATTTTTGGAAATTTTGATGAAGATTATTCAAATGATTGTGATATTCGATAAAAGGTGATACTATTTCAGCTCTAAGTTTTGAACAATCTATCTTAGGTATCCAATAGTGGATACTGAAGTAAGATCCAATAATTCACAAGACATTAGGTGTGCTCTCCTTTTATTTTATTTTATTATTTATTTTTACATTAGAAATATATAGTACTCAAAAGGTGTGGTTTGGTAATATACTAGCATAAGGTTTAGATTAGGTTGTTCATGTCATAGGTTCGAATCCAGTGAGCGTAATTTTTTGTAAAAGTATGAGACAATCGAAAATTTTATTTACTTCGCTTAAACCCGAATCGGGTGATTTGACGGCGAAATTTTCAACTTTAAAAAAGAACTTAAAAATATTTTTTTTTCCAAAAAAACTAAATATAATTTCTTAATTTATTTTATCTTTTTGTTATCTTTAAAATAGAGCGAGGGGTGCCTTCTAGTTAACTAATGAGTTATTAGTGGGGTTCTTATACTATTTTAATATATAGAAATAAAATACTATTTAAATCTTTTTAATATTATTTTAATATAAAAAAATAAACAAATTTTGATTTTTTTTTTCCAAAACAAACCTTGAAACGCTATTAGTGTAGGTCTATAGACTGTTAGTTTTAAAAACCAGATTGATAATCTAAAATATTTAATGAGTTATTGATTTGATCGATTGAAATGTTCTGATTGAACCGACTAACGTCATGAATAATTTTAATTAATTATAAATTATAAAAATATATATTTTTATTTTTTGTTTAATTTTTTTTTTTTGGATTAAGTTTTGACTATACACCGATTTTTAGAGAACCGAATTTCGAATTCTAATCCCTTTGATCGGTTTTGAAAAGAATGATTCTCACTTCTCAAGGTCAATTTGTTTTCCACCATTATCACCTATAAACAAGGAACCCTGCTTTCAAAGATTACCAAACCTTCATTTAACTATTAAAAACCAAAAAAAATAAAAATTCCTCATTCAAAGGTCAAAAGTCAAAACCCGTTCTTATAAAGTCTAGATTATTATTGTTCCAACAATCTACCTTACTTAAGAAACAAATTAATTAATTAACCAAAAAATAATAATCATCATCAACTTATCTAATACTAGGGCCCCACCTTCCTTTTGTGCAACATAAAATGATAATCATGATGATAAATTACTTTTCCTTTAAAAAAATCCAACACTAATCACTCATAATATTTTTAAACGTTCTCCAATAAATAAATTCAAAATTTTCATAATAAGTCAAAAAAACAGCTCAAAAAATTAAACCAACTAGTGGCACTCATGCAAATTTCAGCCAAGTTTAAGCCCAAATATCAACAACGCCACATATATATATATATACACACACACACACATGTAAAATAAACCACAAAAACTGAAGATTCTCATTCTCTTTATCAGATTTGAATTCATAATTTAATTTAAACCCCTAAAAAAATATATTTTCAATCCTTTTCTGGGTTTTACATGATTTAGTGGTTTTTTGTGTGAGTTGAAAGTGACCCAAGTGACATTTTTGTCACCAAAGATTATATATATAGAATAAGTTTGTTACAAAGTTGAAATTTTGTTTCAAAAATAACAAAATGTTGTGTAGAAAAAATTCAAGCTTTGATAATAGAGGTTCTGTGCCTGTGCATCTCAATGTGTATGATTTAACACCATTTAATGGCTATGCATATTGGCTTGGTCTTGGAGTTTATCATTCTGGTGTTCAAGGTTTGTTTTTTCTTCTTCTTTCTTGAAGTTCTTGTTAAATTTATATCTGGGTTTGTTTTAGATCTGTAATGAGCTTGTTAGATCACTTGTAGTTGTTTATAGAATTATAATAAAAGTTCGAACTTTGAAGTGTTGTTGGTGCATCTTTTAATGCTAATTGTTTATGGAGTTGGATCTGCTGCTATTTAAGTATTTAAATTTGGTATCTTTATTATGTTCTGTTTGGTTGATAAGAATGTGCAAGAAAATGTAATGCAGTTCAAGATTTGAAATTTTGATGCATTTGGTGAATTGGGTTTCTGGGTAGCAAGCATTTTAAGTTTATTGTGTTCATTTGTTTGTTTCATCTTCTGGGTAAATGCTAATATGCTGAATCTGCTATTTGTAACTGCAGTTCATGGAGTTGAGTATGCATTTGGAGCACATGAGTATCCAACGACTGGGATTTTCGAGGGAGAGCCAAAACATTGTGAGGGATTTACATTTAGGAAGACAATTTTAATTGGGAAAACTGATATGGGGCCTGCAGAAGTGAGGGCATTGATGGAAGATTTAGCAGAGGAGTATAGAGGAAATGCTTATAATTTGATCACCAAGAATTGTAACCATTTTTGCAATGATGCTTGTATTAGACTCACCGGAAATCCAATCCCCAGTTGGGTAAATCGCCTTGCTAGAATCGGTAAGGGCAAAGTTTAGGATGGCTTAGTGCTGTTCGTTTTGTTCTAGCAATTTTGTCATTTGATTGAATTTCCCGGTTTTGAATTGCAGAACAAAAGCTAATCATGATTGATTTACTTTTCAATACTATTGCAACATTCTCTTATAAATGAGATTATTGTGGTTAATTATACATAGAAATTTTGCTAATGAAACTGTGTTTCATGAAATTTCTGGTGTCTAATGATATGTTTTGATTGAGACCTTGATGCAACATACATAAATTAGTATATGGTTTTCATGTTTTTCGATTTCTGGGTTTGTTTATTGTTTTTCCGCAGGTTTTTTCTGCAATTGTGTTCTTCCGGCCACTTTAAATTCAACTAAAATTCGGCATCCTAGAATAGACAATAAGGCTGATGAAGGAGAGAAAACGAATTTGACAAGCGAATCAAACAGATTCCCATCTTCTACTTCTTCTTCATCTTCATCATCTTCTCCTCAAGTTCGCGGTAGAAGTAGAACTAGAAGCCGGCGTGCTCTTGCTCCAGCTTCACCGTTGATTCTTGGTTCTTAATCATCTTGATGATTAAAAAAATGTTCTTACCAAGTCCCTTTATCCCCATATTTTTGAAATTGCTCAAATGAAAGGTGGCAATACAAAAATTTTAATTATTTTCATTCTTTGTTGTGATTTTTATGAGGCTAACATTTTCTTTAGAAATATTGCAGGCATGCTGCAAAGATTGTACATTTTGTATGCTCCCTTATCTTTTCTAAAGTGGTGTTGTCTCTGCAATTTTATCAATTCAACCTCATTTTTTGGGCAAATTTTGTGTTGTTTTTGAACGATAAAATTAAGCATAGTATATATATATATATATATATTGTAATTAAGATGAGAAACCTCGCTCACTAAACATCAACACTTAGGCCGTGTTTGGTTCCTATTGTTATTAAGACAGGAATGAGGTGAGTTTGATATTGTCACGACCCAAAATCAGAGTCAATAATAATTATGTAATTGTTTCAAATTTAATTTAAAAATAAAATAGTCAAAGTCAAATACATATCCCGGGGACTTATAAAATGACAAAAAATACAAGATCATTAATTTAGAATGAATAATAGAAATTCCCACAATAAATGTGATCACCCATACGAGTTTTAAAAATGAAAAAAAAAAGTCCATAAAAATATACGTATCAACTCATAGTTATATAAACTAATACATAATGATCAATGCCAAAATCTAAAATCTCAACGAAATACCTAGAAATAATGAGTTGTGATGGATTCCCACTATAAACAATTCACGATCCTGCCAAGTCAAAGCTACTCCTCGAAGTCTTGGTCTCTAAAATCACCACATGAATGCGATAAGTGAGCAAAACAATGTGTTCAGTAAGGATTAAATTACTTACCTTAATTGATTTTACCAAAATCCTGTATGGTATACAAACATATACGTATACAAAAATATGGACGAGGCTCTGTGTGTGTGTGTCTATATATATATAACAGAATTGCCACACGAGATTGCATAACTAAATACCCAATACGGGAGCTATGAATAATCAATATGTCATGCGGGGTCACATAACCAGTCACCCAAACGGGAGCCGTAAAAATGGAAAGTTGACCTGAAACTTCAATCTGTTGTAACTCGCACACGACAGCTTCGATGAATACACCATTGGTGCCGCTGGAAAGCCGTTGATGGTGGCTTGGTGGCGGCCCAATGCGTGACGGCGGCTGATCGGCTATGTGAGAGGGATTTTTTTTTTTAAATGAAAGAGTGAGCTGGTTTGAAAATTACAGGGGGAAGAGGTTGCTTTTAAAACAATTACGTCATGTGGTGCTTCAATGGAAAATAGCATTCCAACCCCCGAATTTTCGATCAAACACGAAATTAATCTCCATGTATAAAATTCTCTCTAAAAGATCCCAAAAAATTTAAATTTGTATCATTTTAGCCCATGCTTGAAAATTTAAATTTTGACTATTTGACTTGCTTGACCGGAACCTTTAAGGGAAAAGATAATAATACCCTTATAAAATTTCGGGGTTATTACATCCCCCACTCCTTAAGAAAATTTCATCCCAAAATTGAAATACAAAACGAGTTTAAGATATAAAAAGAGTCTAGAAATTAAACAAATGAGGATATCTCTCCATCATCTCGGATTCAAACGTCCAAGTAACCTCCTCGACACTATGATGCTACCACAAGACCTTCACAAGTGGAATCTCTCTACTACAGAGGATGTTGACTTTACGATCTAAAATCTGATTTGGCGTCTCCTCATAAGTCGCCCCTTTCTGGATATGAACTTCAATCTATGAAATGATATGAGTTGGGTCAGGGTAGTACTTCTTCAACATCGAAACATGAAACACATTGTGCATGTGGGACAACTATGGTGGCAAGGCCAACTTATACGCAACTAGACAAATTCTCTCAAAAGTCTCAAAAGGTTGGTGTCAATTAACCCTTTACTCGAAATCGGGAAACACCCTTACGAGGAAAAATCTTCAAGAAAATATAGTTCATAATCATAAAATCTAGAGGTATTTGTCTTCGATCAGCATCACTCTTCTGACGACTCTGGGCCGTTCGTAAACTATCCCTGATAACTTTAATATTCTTGATAGTTTTTTATATCAAGCCTGGCCCAAGGGTGATGATTTCCCTTACTTTACCTCAGCATTGTGGATATCTACATGGACTCCTATATATGCCTCAAAAAGAGCTATACCGATACTAGACTAGTGGTTGTTATTATAAGCAAACTCTACCAAAGCCAAATGATTATTCCAACTACCTTGAAAATCCATAACACAAGCTCGAAGCATGTCCTCGAGGATCTGTATAACTCTCTCTGACTGTCCATCTTTCTGAGGGTGAAAAGCGGTACTGAAACTTAACTGTATCTCTAGGGCATTCTGCAGATTCCTCCAAAATTGAGATGTGAACCGTTAATCTTGATATGAAGTGATAGATAAGGGAATCCTATGAAATCGAATGATCTGATCTGCATATAAATTTTCGAGTTTCACTGAAGGATATCTCATACTAATAGGATTAAAATGTGATGTCTTAGTCAATCTGTTAACAATCACCCAAACAACATTAAACCCTTGTTTCGTCTTCGCGAACCCGACACAAAGTCTATCGTGACATGGTCCCATTTCCACTTGGCAATAGGTAGAGGTTGTAACATTTCATCTCGCCTCTGATATTCTGTATTTACATGCTGACACGTCATACACCAAGATACATACTTAATGGCATCACGTTTCATACCTGCCCACCAATACTCTATTGAGATCCTTATACATCTTAGTGCCTCTCAAGTGTACTACCGACCTAGAGCGATGAGCTTCTAATAGATTAGTCTCATTGAGTTCGGCATCACCGGGTACAACTAACTTCCCATGGAAAATGAGAAATCCATCTATAGTCATACTCCAACCGTCTAATTATTCACCGTTTTACAGTTGATTCCATCTAATTCTCAAATCTTCGTCCTGCCACTGATGTTGTTTCACCACTTGAACAAGCATAGGAACCACAACAATGTAGTATGCATAAACCCTGTACCATCTTCAAGGTACCGCAAATGGTAGTCCCCGACTATCACAGCTCTCTTACATTCCTCCATGTACTCTATCTATCTTCATTGTTTTAAGTTCAAATCATGCTGAGTGAACATGTACTTTAAGCTTTTGTGATCAGAATATACCTCAGATATGGCCTCATAAAGATAACACCTCTAAATCATTAAAGCGAAGATTACAGCAGTTAACTCAAGATCATGTGTCAGGTAGTTCCTATCATGAGGTTTCAACTATCTAGAGGTGTAGGCTATCACTCTACCATTCTGCATTAAAACATACCCCAATCTAATACCAAATGCATCTGTATAATCTGTGTATGGCTCACCGAGATGGGAAACAACAAGGATGAGTGCATTGGTTATCTTGGTTTTCAGTTCTAAGAACGCCTCTTCACACTTGTCTTCCTAGATAAATTTAACTCATTTCTTTGTCTACTTTGTCGGTGGTAAGACTATTCGAGAGAAGATTTCAACAAAGTGACTATAGTAGCCTGTTTAGACACATTTTTAGGTCTTTCCCAAAGCAATACATCTTCTACATTAACTGGGTCCACCGAAATACCCATTTGGGAAGTAATATCTCCTAAGAATTTGACCTATGTCATTCAGAAGTGAAATTTCTCTCGCTTCGAATACAATTGGTTAACCCTTACGGTCTGCAGAGCAATCTCCATGTGCCTCTCATGCTTCTTCATAGTCTGAGAATAAATTAGAATATCATCAATGAACATAATGACAAATCGATCTAAATAGGGTCTAAACACCTTATTTATGAGGTCCATGAAATTTGATGTGCGTTGGTAAACCCAAAAGGCATGAACAGAGACTCAAAGTGTCCACAACGAGTTCTTAATGCCGTCTTCGGTACATCATTTTCCCGAATCTTCAACTGATGATAACCCAACCTTAAGTCAATATTGGAGAAGAAATTTGAACCACCCAACTGATCGAATAGCTCATCAATCAGTGATAACATGTACTTGTTCTTAATTATAGTATGATTCAACTGTCGGTAGTCAACACATAACCGTAGTGAACTGTCATGCTTCTTAGCAAACAATACATGGGCTCCCCAAGGAGAAAATATTGGGGTGAATAAATCCCTTGCTAAGTAACTCATGTAGCTGATCTGCAACTATGATAATTCAACATGCACCATCGGTATGGATGTATGTAAATTGTTGTTGTGTTAGGGTTAGATCAATACAAAATTCTACCTCTATATCAGTAGAGGTGGGCATAAAAATTAAAACCAAACTGAACTGAATCAAAAATATTGGATTGGTTCAGTCTGATGGTTTATATTCAATTTCAGTTTTTGTTAAACTGATTAGTTGAAATCAGTTCGGTCTACGATTCGAATCGAACCGATGAACTGATTGGTTTAACAATTTAAAGAGAAAATAAGGTTTTGTTCTTCATTCATATTGAATTTTTGGTGTTTAATGCTTGTTTGTGAAGTGAGATTTTGGTTTCTTCATTTGTTTAACTGAAAATGTAAGAGAAAAAGGTAAGAAAATTTTAAACCCCGAGCCTTGTGTGTTCTTATTGTGAGTGTATATGTGGTTTCAGTTCGATTCGATTTTGAGCAGTTCTGAACTAAAATCGAAAACTGAAAACTGAAATCGAACCAAACCGAACGTTCAGTTTGGTTATACTTTTCTCTTTGAGTTCGTTCCAACAATATAGAACTGATCAGTTTTTTGTTCGATTCGGTTTATTTCAAAATCGAACCGAAACCAATTTTACCCACCCCTACATATCATGTGGTAGTCCTTGTAACTAATGTGGGAATATGCCAAGAAAGTCATCTACCACTGATACAAATGGAGTCTGTCCAGCTGTAACAGACGTACCCTCAATCGAGTACAAATATCCAAAACACCGCAAATTTCTCTTTCCCCTAATACACTCCTTAAGAAGAGGGTTTGATGATCTCACACCCGAACTAGCTTAGAATACCACAACTTCCTGATCCTTCAAATAAAGCGTAACCTTCTTACTATAGTAATCCAATACTACTCGATATTTAGATAACTAGTCTATACCCAAGATCACATCAAATTGGCACATAGATATCACAATCAAATCAGCTATCAACCTATGATGCCCAATAATCATACGACAAGATTTGCACACCGTGAAAACTATAACAATACTACATATTGGAAGATGTAAAATTAAGGGTGGCTAAAAGGGTCACACTCTATGCCGATCAAAGAAATAAATGATGTAGATATGAATGAATGCGTAGCCTCTGAGTCAAATAAAATATGAGGCCAAATATAAGTGACAAGAATCACACCCTCAAAAACGACATTACTTGCAGGGGCCTCTATGCTGTTTGAACCAATCACTACAAAAGTCTGTCCACTCGCCTTCCTTTTACCCTTGTTCTACTGGTCATGTCTTGGCTGACTATCGCTCGAACCTACTCCATGATCGTGCAAATTATGGCTGCCCTGACTACTGGAACCTGTGAAGTCTGACATGAATCCTTACCCTACTGAAACCCTGGACCATGTGGTCGAAACTGGGGATAATGCTGAGAATGATATCCTGAGGATTGGGACATGGGATTACGAGTTGTAGAATCGCTGTATGACTGGGCTGCCCTGCCATAGCTCTCTGATCCTCCCTAAGATGACGATCCTCCTTTATTTGTCCTCTAGGAGAAAGTGGAGACTGGTGCTGACTTTGGGGATAATTCCTCATCAGATGACCCGGCTGGCTACACCTATGACAATTATAGGGTTGGTAATGACTGTTACCAGTTGATCCCCTACTACTCCCATTGGAGGTACCACTACCCGTAGGATTTTGTGTTTGCCAATCACCATTTTTTTATAGCTTTCTTGGTTTGTTTCATTGCACTTAAGCCATTATACTCCTCAAAAGTACGGTTCAGTTCATCTTCCACTCTCTGGGCTGCAGACACTAACTCGCTAAATACCGAAAATGAATATGTGGCAAGTTGCGCTAAGATCTTCTTCCTCAACCTCTCCTTGAACTTTACACATCTCTCAACTGGGTTCTTGAATGACTGAGGAGCATACCGGAATAACTAAAAAACCTAGCCTAATATTGAGCAACAATCATATCCCCATACTCCAAGCGATGGAATTTAGCAATCATACGGTGTCGGTAACTAATGGGAATGTAGTGTCTATAAATACTCTCGAACTCATCCCAAGTCATATTAAGAAGATCATGATCACTCTTCATCATATCCTACCATTCATCAGTCGATCCCCCTCAAACCAATATGTGGTGAACCCCACTCTAAATTTTTGTGGCACTCCCTTGGTATCTAATTTTTTTGATGGTTTTCATCCATCTCTCAACTGTAATAGGGTCAAGCTTCCATTCAAAGATTGACGATTTCAACTTCATGAACTCTATAAGTATAACTACTATGCGGGCCTCGGCTTCTTACTCCGAAATAGGATTCCTCATAGTTCTAAAGGCCTCAAACATAGCAGTAATGTGCTCCAAGTTAGGTTGCTGGTCTGGCGCAACCGACCTCACTTTTCCTCTTCTCGGAGGCATTTTATAGACATGGATCATATATCAAACATTAGTACTATAATGATGCGTATGGACCAAAAAAATCAAAAAATAGAAAGATGAAATTTCCAAAACTCTTATTAAAGGGGTGTCACATCCCAAAGAAGGTAAAATCGTGCCCTGATACCAAAAATATTATCACGACTCAAAATGGAGTCAATGATAATTATGTAATTATTTCAAATTTAATTTCAAAATAAATTAGTCAACGTCAAACGCATGCCCCAAGGACTTATAAAACGAAAAAAAATACAAGATCATTAATTTCGAATGAACAATAGAAATTCCCACGATAAATATGATCACCCATACGAGTTTTAAAAATGAAAACAAAGGTCCATGAAAATGTACACATCCACTCATAACTATATAAACTAATACATAATGTTCCATGACAGAACCATAAATCTCGATTAAATACCTAGAAATAATGAGTTGGAGGGATCCATACTCTAAACAACTCACGATCCTACCAAGATCTATTCCTCGAAGTCTTGGTCTCCAAATCACCACATGATTGAGATAATAAATGGGTGAGTAAAACAACGTGCTCAGTGGGGATTAAATCACTCACCTTAATTGGTTTTACCAAAATCATGCATGGTTAGTAATAGAAACATATATACGTATACAAAAATATGCATTATAAAAATAATTTAAACCATTTCATAAAATTATTGGAGTTGGTGCTTGGAGCGCCAATCCGAATAATGTATTGTACATTTTATTATTTATAAATAAAATAACTATATTTTAATTTCAAACCTTATTAATGGTAATGTCATTATGTATATTAGATTGATGTATAAATACGATAAGAATGGCATCGACCTTAGAATAGTCTTTTAGTAATGCTGGACATTGGGTGGTCCAATATATATGTTTAGAATATATATATGTTTGTCGTATAACATATGTTGTGGTTGGTTTTGAAATTAAAAATATTTTGGGTGATTTTAAACTTGTTTAAGAAATAATAAAAAAAAAATTGAAAAATAGTGTCGATGATGCTGCTTCAGCGCATGCTGGCTGTACAGGCAGCTTGCGCGGCCCGAGTGTAGGACACAGATGTTGGACGACGCTATTCCGGGCTCGCGGCCCGGTTGGGAGTACGAAGTAGCCCGCGGGGGACTAAACCGGAGAAATAACATGGAGTCGCCACCTGGTGTGAATCAGGACAAAGATTTAAGGCCGCACTCACCCCTCGCAAGGGAAGACCTCAAACCATTGGGTTCGGAATGTCCCTTACTTATGCCACTTGTAATAATGTGATTTGTGCAATAATTTAATCGAATCTAGCAACATACATTCCCAAGGGTATTCTATTTCTAAGCTCACATGCATAAGTACAAGGCTCATATCTAAGTTTGCATATAACCTATGTCCGAATTTGCATACAACCTATTTGCATATAACCTATGTCCAAATTTGCATACAATCTATTTGCATATAACCTATGTCCAAATTTGCATGCATAAAGGAAAATTGAAATACGGCAAGTATACAACTTCATAAGCACACCATATTCATGGATACGGAAACGCAAGGAAATGACAATTGTACAAACACGCATAAAAGTGAATCATAATAATGGTAAGCATACAATTTCATAAGCACATTGTACTTATACATGTGGGAACACAAATAAATGGAAATTTCACAATCATGTGTAATAAAGAGAAGCAATTAGGTACATAATGCAAAGAGATAACTAATGAGGCAGTTGTACATTAAAATAAACGTGCAATGATGTGATGCAAAAGATAGACAATGAGAATGAAAGAAACGAGATGCGACGTATACCCACATCTATATAGGACTTCAAGTGTCCGATTAAATGTATCTCACGTTCAATCGAGCGTACTTTATCCGGCGCGGCAAAACATCGTGGCAAAGGTAGCTCCTCAGCTTTCTATCCCTCAAAATAGAGGACCTTTAATCCAACTTGATTTGCCCATGCGCAATGTAATATGATGCATGATTATGCAAGGAGATGTCATACATAAAACGAATAACGGAATAATAAAAGGCGCGGCAAAATATTATCGTAAATGTAGCCTTTTAGACTTTTCTTTTCTCAAATAGAGAACCTTTAGACCAACTTACTAAGCCCATGAGCATCACATTACAATGCATATAAAATAAATACAACAATATAGGAATTCACATACTCAATTAAACACATCTCACATTCAACCAAACAAACTTCGTCCGGCGAGGCAAAACTTCGTGGTAAAGGTAGCCCTTTAGACATTTTCCCTCGAATAGAGGACCTTTAATCCACCCTAGTTAGCCCATGCGCACTAGAATGCAAAATAGAGTAATTATATGCAAAGGGTAAAGGACATGATAAAAGGCGCGGCAAAACATCATGGTAAAGGTAGCCCTTTAGGCACTTTCCCTCGAATAGAGGACCTTTAATCCACCATAGTTAGCCCATGCGCATTACATTACAATGCATATAAAATAAAGACAACAATATAGGACTTCGTATATTCGATTAAACATATCTCACATTCAATCCAACACACTTTTTCCGGAGCGGCAAAGTATGTCGTAAAGGTAGCCTTTTGGACTTTTCTTCCCTCAAAATAGAGAACCTTTAGACCAATATACTAAGCCCATGTGCATTATATCATCAATACACAAACAAATAATCATACGGAAATTAAATGGCGGAATAATAAACGAACAAGATACAAAAGCAAAGTGAAACATGTGCCGTTTGCTCAAGTGGTACGTGGAGTTGTCTCCCAAGTACAGACCGCACTACCGTCCATTCGGATTCGGCTACGGAATTTACGTATGGGTTTCCATCATATATACCACAAGAGACGACACATTTTTCCATCCATTCAAAGCCACAACATGCATCCACAAACGACTCTCATGCGAAAAATAAATAAATAAAACAATTAAAAGATGAATGAAAATAAATACGAAAAGTGCCCTCATGTCTAACCTTTTAAATCGTCTCTCGGAAGTACGGTACACGGTCGTCGGAAGGGTGGATGCTCTGCAACTCCTCCAGTTCACTGGTTCAACATTTTCCTTCGCCGTTTTACTGTTTGGGCCGCTATTTTTACTCCGTTTCGCTGCTATTTTTTTGTCATTATTTTACGGTTTTAGGCGGTTTCGGGGCTGCTATTTTTACGGTTAATTCGGGGACTGTTTCAGGCAGTTTTTTTTGCGGTAGATTAGGGAATATTTCAGGGCAGTTTGGGCATTGATTTGAGAGTTGTTTAATGTCAGGTTGTACGTGAGGCAGTGGGTGTGAAGGAGGGCTTTGTGCGTGCAGTGATGGGACTTAGCGTGAGGCAGATTTGTGGGTGAAGTAGGCTGTTGAGATGTGAGGGCTGTAACGTGAAAGGTTTTATGGCTGTGTCGGTTTATGGGTTTGTGAGGCTGAAACGTGAATGTGTTTTTAAGGTGGTGTGAGTGTGTTTTTAAGTTGGCGATTAATGTGCTGTTACGTGAAGTGTTTAGGCGTTGAGTGGCTGTGAGTGAATGGCTTATGATGCGTGAGCTGAGGCTAATGTGTGTGTGGGCTAGGTGGCTTATCTTTGTAGTTTGTGAGTGCGTGAAGATGAGTGGCTTATGTGTGCAGTTTTGTGAGTTCGAGAAGGTTCTGTGTGGGGGGCGTGAGGATCAACTAGGTGCGTGAGGGCTAGTGAGTGGAGAAAGGCTAAGGGTTTTTTTTGGTGCCGTCTGGATGCTATATTTTTGTGTGAGTTAAGATGAATGAGCTAGAGCCTTAGGGTTGCATTTTGTGTTATTTTTATAGACAAAGGGTAGGGTGAATCCTTGCTTGAAAAGGAATGAGATTTGTGTAATAAAAGAGATACCATTTAATTAGTGTCACACAAGGAAAATATATATTTAATTGGGGATACGATTTGTTTAAATTAGGAATAGGTTTATTTGATGTTTATTTGTTTTATTTTAATTTGGTATATGATTTGTTTTATTTAGGTAAGTAATTTGTTATTTTAGTAAGTGATTATTTAGATTTTATTTGATTTATTTTAATTTCCCATGTGTTGAATATGTGTTTTATTATTTTTGGATGTGTCTTATGGGCTTGGGCGTGTGTGGGCTTGGCTTGGGCGTGTGGTTGGCTTGGCTTGGGCGTGTGGGCTTGATGTGTATTTCAAGGGTTTTGGGATAAAGGTGTTTTAAAACGGAGGTCCAACAAGCGAGCCCGAAGCTAAACAAGCGAACTAAATCCAACAAAAATCCCAATTTCTGACTTTTCCCTTCCGACGTCTGTTTCCCGCGATTTCCGTGACTTAAAAGGTAGTGTCTCCAAATGAGACTCATCATAGGGACTTAAATGCAAAAATGCAGTGCCTACAGTCGCCCCCACTTTGATGGGACTTGTGCAGTGTGTGAAAATGACAATCCTATCAAAGTTATGCATGCATTTTTACTTACCTGGCTCTCCAGCTGTTGCTTAACTTGTTATCCTGAGATGCTTTGACATTTGGGCTTTGTTCCCAAATTATATTGAATATGGGCTTTGTTCCCGAACTGCGTTGAGAGAGGGCTTTATTCCCGAGCTATTTCGAAATTGGGCTTTATTCCTCTAGGCTTTGTTCCTGAACTGTGTTGAAAGTGGGCTCTATTCCTCTAGGCTTTATTCCCGAACTGTGTAAAGATAGTGCTTTATTCCCCTAGGCCTTGTTCCCGAACTGTTTTGAAAGTGGGCTTTATTCCTCTAGGCTTTGTTCCCGAATTATGTTAATTGTGGGCCTTATTCCCGAACTGTGTTGAATTTGGGATTTATTCCCTGGGCCTTGTTCCCGAACTGTTTCAAGATAGGGCGTTATTCCCCAGGGCCTTGTTCCCGAATTATGTTGACTGTGGGCTTTATTCTCGAACTGTACTGAATGTGGGCTTTATTCCCTGAGCATTGTTCCCGAACTGTTTCAAGATAGGGCGTTATTCCCCTGGGCCTTGTTCCCGAATTATGTTGACTGTGGGCCTTATTCCCGAACTGTACTGAATGTGGGCTTTATTCCTTGGCCTTGTTCCCGAACTGTTTCAAGATAGGGCGTTATTCCATTGGGCCTTGTTCCTGAATTATGTTGACTGTGGGCCTTATTCCTGAACTGTACTGAATGTGGGCTTTATTCCCTGGGCCTTGTTCCCGAACTGTTTCAAGATAGTGGGTCTTTGACGTCAAACTGATGTGGGCCTCGCCCCAAAACTGATACTGATGTGGGCCTCGCCCCCAAACTGGTACTGAGGTGGGCCTCACCCCCAGACTGATACTGATATGGGCCTCAACCCCAGACTGATACTGATATGGGCCTCAACCCTGGGACTCGTCCCCAAACTACTGATGTCATATTGATGCTTCTGATTGGCTTTTATTTGCCGCTTTCTCTCTTTCTTCTTCAAAACCTGTGAATACAAAACAAACACAAAACACAAAAAGGAATGCAAAATATGTTGCGTGAATGAGTTTCTCATCCCGTTGGGTTAGGTCTTCCGCCAATTCCCTTGATGACCATTCTTCTCTTTCTAAGGGAAAATATTGTTTTCAATCTACCCACATTGATCGGCTCAGTGAACTCATTTCCTTCCAAGTCGGACAGTCTCACTGCCCCATTTCCTAATTTCTGAATGGATATCCTATCATTTCTGCTTGCTTCTTCCGAGGACTCCCTGTGTTCTAAACATCGCTGAGTATCATAGTGCCATGGTTGAATACTTTTGTCAAATATACTCATGTTACAGGTTGAAAAGAAGAGACTCAGGCAAGTAAACGAAATGAACGCCTTTATTATCATAAAAAAAGGTTCGAACAAGTAGACAAAACCAATGTCTTTATTAAAAATACTGGATCAAATAAGCTAGGGAGAACAGCTTCATCATTCGCAGTATCGCCTTCTTCCTCGACCTATGGTTCTTTACTACTGTTATCCCTTATCTCAATGCAAGAAGCCTGGTGGTTGAGAGTTTGGAGGACAAAGGTTTCGGGTAGGCCGGAGTTGATCATGTAGGTGGGTGGTGGAATGGAGTGGTAATTAGGTAAGGGATTTATGTATGTGTTAGGTTGTTCTTTTTCTGGATTGGGTATTTTATGGGAGTCAATGAGGTTTTGGACCTCATGCCTAAGGCGGGTACAATTGTCGGTGTCATGGCCTTTTTCTTGATGGAAGTAACAATACTGGTTTAGGTTCATGTGCGGTGGCACAGGATTTGGGAATGGCCTAGGTTCCAAAGGTTTTAGAAGTCCTTGCATCTTCAACTTTTCAAACACCTTTGACAAAGGTCTACCAAGATTGGAGAATCGTCTGTTTCTGACAGTTTCAACCTCAGCAGTAGTGGGCTTGATCTCAGAGGGCCCCCCATAAGTCCTTCTATTTTGGCCATAAAACTTCCGATTCTCGGCTTCCTCCTCCTCGATATCCATGATAGTCTCCCTCAACTGTCGAAAATCAGCAATCATTGAAGTCATCCTCCTCAGCTTACCATAAATAAAGGGCTTAGTTCCCTTGATGATCATTTTGATCTGGTCTTTCTCCGAAGGACGAGTCTGCATTTTCAGAAGCTGGCTCCTCCAGCGATCTACATACTCTTTGAAACTTTCCTCCGGCTTCTGCTTGGTATTCTCCAAGTCACGGAGTGACAAGTCAATCTCCAAATCTGTAACATATTGCTTTAGAAAAGCATCTGCCAATGCTCTCCAATCTTCCTTAACCTTTCTTTCAAGGCTATGGTACCACACTACGGGTGCCCCCTCCAGCGACATCCCAAACATCTTCTGAACTTGGCGCTGTGACAGGCCCCCTGAACTCATAACCGAGACATATTGCCAAAGATGGACCTCGGGTCCCCGTTCCCATTGAATTTGGCTATGTCGGGCATTTTAAACTGAGCCGGTAGCTGCTCCTCAAAGGTCATCGCCTCATAGTCCAACAAGTCTTCATGTTTACCCCTCATCTTGCGGGTAACCGATTCTACTTGATCACAGAGTTTCTGTAATTCAGCCTGAGACCTGGCTATTCTCCCTGCGGCATTCTCGGCCATATCATCATCAAAAGTGGGGATGTCATCCCCCAACCCATTCGGAGGCTCCTCACGCCTCACATTCTCAGAATTTCCCCCAGCACGGG
Organism: Zanthoxylum bungeanum; assembly: GCA_019454045.1. Lineage (NCBI taxonomy): Eukaryota > Viridiplantae > Streptophyta > Magnoliopsida > Sapindales > Rutaceae > Zanthoxylum > Zanthoxylum bungeanum. Next base: position 52,140 of record SKCR01011716.1, read on the forward strand.
GCACAACCATACTAGCCACAGCAGTAGCCAAGGTTTGTGTCTGTTCAGTAATCTTGGTGAGACCATTCTCCAGTTGATCCATGCGAAATACCTCATTTTCTAATCCACTCATATTTGTTATTGGCCTCTTAGTGAGTCTTCCCTAACCCAACGGGAATCTATTATATTTCTTTTTAAATTCTCAGTCAGCATGTATACGTGCAATGCATGTAATATATAAGCCCATAAAAAAATTCATACTAGTTGGCCCATTATCATTTTAAAGTGTTCAATCACGCTATTACGCGGTGCAAACTTGTCCCAGTTGAAAAGGCCCAACATGTTTACACCTTGTGATAACATGGCTAAACGACTTCAAATGATGAGAGGCCATAAACATAAAATGGCCCATCGGCATTTTAGAAGCTCTTGGCCCAATTGTCAAAGGACATGAACTCGTCCCAGTTTAAATGGCCCAAAAAGTTCACATCTCTGGACAAGAAGTCCAACTGGATCCAAATGACGATGGTCCAAAACACAAACATAAGTAAATAATTTCTACTAGTTTTACGACTAAGGTTCACATGTGGGTTTACGGGAGTGCGGACAAAGGCTCTCACTGACGAAGGATTACCCACAACTAGGACTCCCCACTCGAGGGTTCGAGCAACCAAGTGAGCGCACCCTTTTTTTATACACTAAGGTACGTGCCAACGAGTTATGGTGTGTGACTGACTGTCAAATGGATTTCCCATTGTAGATTCCCCAGAGGGAGGGTGGAGCGAACTCTCTTAAATACCCAAGTCTCTTAGGCTCTTATCACTTGGTGACAGGAATAAACAACGAGTCCTCCAAATTAGTCCATCACAGTAAGCTACGAGTAAATGATTATTTATGTGCCTTCACAGCTTTTCCTTATAGAAAGGTAGTGAGTGAAGGAAGACACCAAACTATCACCTAGCCTTAATAATGCCTTTGATTAAACCACCTCAACCCACAATAGACACGGCTAACTTAAAGCACCAATCACAAACATTACAAGACATTATTTCAGGGCCGACTCTTTATCCCCAGTGGAGTCGCCAGACTGTAGGACACAGATGTTGGACAAATATGTTCCGGGCTCGCGGCCGGTTAGGAGTACGGAGTAGCCCGTGGGGGACTAAACCGGAGAAATAACATGGAGTCGCCACCCGGTGTGAACCGGGATAAAGATTTAAGGCCGCACTCACCCCTCGCAAGGGAAGACCTCAAACCATTGGGTTCAAAATGGTCCCTTACTTATGCCACTTGTAATGATGTGATTTGTGCAATAATTTAATCGAATCTATCAACATAAATTCCCAAGGGTATTCTATTTCTAAGCTCACATGCATAAGTACAAGGCTCATATCTAAGTTTGCATATAACCTATGTCCGAATTTGCATATAACCTATGTCCAAATTTGCATGCATAAAGGAAAATTGAAATACGG
>SKCR01011717.1:0-103809 GCA_019454045.1 Zanthoxylum bungeanum
ATGTTATGGGTCATAATTGTCCAACAGGGAAGTGATGAAACACAATATTAATAAGCTTAATAATTGATTTAATTATATAGTGGGTAATTCTTTAGTTTGTTTATTGAATCTTAAGCCTAATGCTTCTTGTTGCCTGATCACCAATAAGATTGATATGGTAAACTTAAAATGAACTTGGAAAATGGATTTTAGGTTTTAGCATTAGATTCAATAGTCCACAATCTTCCTTGAGGATACATAACCATTTAATAGATTTCCTTATAGGATAGACATATACCTGTCGGGCGTGGGTAGCCATAATTGGAACTTGAACTTAATGAATTCAGATAACTTGGTTAACATAGGAATATGATTAATTGAGTTATACTGGGTATTTGTGTCTGACCATCAGAAGAGGCTTTTACATAATTTCGTATTCCAGGTTTGCAGACTGATTTATTACACATATATAAGATAATCAATTCATCTTTAGAATAATATTGTGTGGAATCACGACCATAGATATTTGAGTCTTTTGTTTATTTTCCTTAGTATTTTCTTTTGTATTTTTATTCATTCAGTAAAATCCACATTCAATCAACCAAAAGCAATCATTCCATTCTCTCTTTAATTAGATACTTGTAAATAAATAGTATCAACAATTAATAACAACAGTAGAAATTAAGTCCTCGTGGGATCGATATTTTGATATTATTTGAACGATACGTGCGCTTACGTTATACGCGTGTGATTACGCACCGGTCAAGTTTTTGGCGCCGTTGCCGGGGACTTATATTTCTTGAGTTATTAATTTTGAAGCTATCTAATTTACTTGTATCTAATTTTCTTTTTATCTGTAATTTTTCTTTCTTTCTTTTCTTTTTTAGGTGGTTGACATGGATCTTTATTGGGAGATTGAAAGATTACGAGCTTTACTAGAAGAATATACACCCCAAATCAGGGAGCAACAGTCCAGTTTTCTGAGGCCTGTTGTCCAGCCTAATAATTATCACTGGATATCAAGCAATACTACATTTGCTCAACAGAACGCAATGGGGAGATGTGAGATATGCGATGGTAACCACCCGAGTGATCAATGCATATATCTTTCAGAATGGCAAAATTATCGAAATCATTCAAGGTACGAGGAACCAGTATATTTCACTGAACCACATTTTCCATCTTATCCACCATCCATCTACGATCTTCATCAAGAACCAGAACCATCAGAGGAAGATCAGTTGATTCACATGCTCAAAGATTGGCTCGAGGAACGGGAAGCTCAATTTGATGCACAAATTCAGAGTCAAACAGTGTCTATACAGAGGATGATAGATCAAGTTAGACAATTAACAGATAACCTGAATCACATATATCACGGAGCAAATTCAAATAATACTGAAGAAGCCTTCGAATATCCTGAGATTCATCATGACATCATAACAGAGGATGAGGCTGAGCAGTATCAAGAAATCAGAGGTATCAGTTCAGGAGCCCGAACCAGCAAAGTCCTCTATTTTGATTTTTATTATTTCGGACTCTGACGAAGATCAAGAAGCAAGTTGTTCATTCCAACTGCAACCAACAATTGAGGATGAAATTTTGTATCCTCAAAATGAAGATCTTGGAGCATGCTTGGCACTGATGTATGAAGAAGAGCTACTTGAGCCAGTCATATCAGAGGATGAAGACCTAAAATCATACATATCTTTACATCCTCAGGTTGACATTTATGGATTAGGCATTTCACAGATGAACAGATAAAGAGTTGAATGAAGAAATCCTAAAATACATCTGTGAAGAAAATATGGAGCAAGAAGCGCAGAGCAAATGGAGGAGAAAATTAAAGATCTCTGAGCATTCAGGAGAAACATCACACTGTTTTGGGGAGTACAAATCAAGTATCACCCACCAAGCTTGACAAAATAGAATTTTCATTCCAAGTCAAGCACTATACGAGACTTTCCTGATTTTCTTTCTTCTTTTCAGGAACCACTGGAGCGAAAAAGATTAAAAATATGGGACGAGCACTGAATGAGACCAATTCTTTTTTGCCACCTTACCGTTGGAAGAGACCCCTCAAAAGCAACGCTCATAGGATTGTCTTTAATCGGACATCCAAAACCATGCTGAAACCTCCTGACAGATGCATTTCAGTCACGTCTGGCTGAAGATAAAAAATTAGCGATAGTAGGGAGGCAACCCATGCAATTTGTTTTAATTTCTATTTTCATATTTTTGTGTATACATGTTGTAGAGTTTTTAATTTTGTGTTGTTATTTTTGTAGTGAAATGCACAAACGAGCATTTAAGGCAAAATCGAGATAAGAGGATGGTGTTTGGCAATCACAAAGATGGAGTTAATTCATTAGTGATGGCTGAGTAAGGAATGAATTCTTGAGACACAGCTTAATGAATTTATACCAAGCGAGTGGCGTATTGCATTCACAACTCTGTTGCCGTAATAATTGCTTTGATTTGCTTTTCTTTTGTAATTTTTTTTTATTTTCTCCGACATGATCCAGATCTTTTTAACTAAAATTATTTATTTTATTATTTATCTAATAATTGTCATTTGGTAGGTACTAGTGCTATTATTACTCACCCTTTTCAGGAACTATAAATTCAACTCATCATTGCACTTTTGAAGCCATTCGGAGCTGAGAAAGAAATACATAAAAATGGAAGCCACTTCTAGAAGACGAGTTGTAAATATTTGTGTGTTTTGCGGTACTAGTGTTGAAACTAAGCCACAATACGTAGCAGCAGTACAAGAATTGGGTCGAGTCTTAGCTGAAAGGAATATGCACCTAGTATATGGCGGTGGTAATCTTGGATTATAGGGATCGTTTCAAAGGTCGTACAAGATAGAGGCAGTAAAGTCTTGTGAATCATCCCAAAAACCTTGGTAGAGGCGAATCTTATTGGACCATCAAACAGAGAAGAACTGATCGTGCCAGGTATGTCTGAACGACTAGTGGAAATGATTAATTGTGCTGATGCTTTTATTGCTTTGCCATGAGGGTTGGGCACGTTGGAGGAGATTTTTACAGTTCTATCTTGGGCGAATTTGAACATACACCAGAAACCGATTGGACTATTTAACGTTGATGGATTTTATGAATTTCTTTGTGTATTTATTGATGATGCTCGGAGAAATGGATTCGTGTCAAAACCTTTAAAAGAACTCATTTTCACTACAAAACTGCCCCCAGATTTAATTGACCAAATCTTAGCCTATGAACCACAAATTGACCTATCCTTTCCAAGATAAAATGGTCTGAAGACGATCGTGGTAAGAAGCGTCGGATAAATCTGGATCTTAACCTTAATTTCCTTCTAGATGTAGAATTACAGCTAACCATGTACTATCTTCTAAACTCTTCTTCTAATTTTTAAGACATTGGGGACAATGTCTCATTTAGGTTTGGGGAGGGGAATAGTTGAATAGTATCTTATTTTTATTGTGTTATTTTTTTTTTTCGGTTTTTAGTCTAAAATTTTCGAAAATTTTAAAAATCACAAAAAATATTTTGTGTTTTTTGTGTTTTTAATTTGACTAATCAGGTGAAATTGGTGTGAGATAGCTGTGTAAGGAGTTTCCACTCCTGAGACGTATCTCAACCTATTTCGGAACAAGTTAATTTTTGTTTATTTCATTTTGAATTATTTAATTTGTAAATTCTCCATAATACTGACTAAAATGGACCTTTATATGCTCAGTTGTCAGATATTATCAACATACATGGTAACTTACGGACATGAGTTGTAATTGAAAAACTTGTAATATTCAGTGCTCTAGTTTAATTGGAGGAAGCATCTAAAAGAAGCGATGGGAATAAAAAAAACAAACGTCTGAGATCCGAGTTATTAAGTCTGTAGGGGTGTTTTAACACATAGTGCCCTAAAACCAACTGGTTTGTGAGCCACTGGCCCAAAGCTTGCTACATGGATCGAAGATGTTAGAAAATATATAAAATATATATATATCTGAAGTCTGAGTAATTAAGTCTGTAGAGGTGTCTTAACACCTGGTGCCCTAAACCAACTGGTTTGGGAGTCACTACTGGCCTAAAGCTCGCTACATGGATGGAAGATATTGTATATAAATAAAAAATAAAAATCAGAAAATATTATGTTGCTTAAAAAATGTGTGAATTCTGATATAAATTTAGGATAAAATATTACTCTCTTCTCAACTACACTTATGACTATTGTGGGCAAAATGAGTTGATTAATATTTTGTTGGCTGTGTATATGAAGAATGGTAAAAATAATCGGAGAATTTACTTATTCGGTAATTTAGAAAGAAAGAAAATAACTCTTAACTGGATAAGAAGTTTCCCTGCTTAATCACTAACTTCTTTATACTCTTTTCTCTTGTCTTTTTGCTTTGTGTGCATTAGTTTTACTATCTTTTTACTTGTAAAACGCTTGTGGGTCCGTTGCTGTAAGCCCTCACGAGACTACAACAACTCGTCCACTAAGGGGTTTAAAGTCTTGTTGCATACGCTAATGCAACTGTGTGTTTGGTTTCTATTAAGGTCCCAGATCAATAATAAGCATGAATCAAGTGCGAATACAAATCGAAGAAGTTACGGAATACTCACATCGATCGGTTGAGCGACGCGGCAAGCAACGAAACTCCATTTTTCTGCCTTGGACTGCATTCGACAGTGAGCAGAATTTCCTCACTGTTTTGGCTTCGTTTTTGGTCCTTCGTCAAGCTCTAAGCTTCGTCGAATGGTTCTCGGCTCATGGGTGGACTTCCCTATCACCTTCGCATGTCTCGTAAGTGTGCTAGCACTTGTGATTTTGCCACAAAATCACACTCTTGCTTCCCTTACTGCTCACATTTTTTAGAGAAACCAGTGAGCTGTTTTGAGCCCCTTGGGCTTGCAGAGAAAGAGAAAATGAGGAAGAGAGGAGAATGTGTTGGTTTGTGAAATTTGTGTATCTTATACACTAATATTAATTTCACATTCATTTCATTTGCATTTGCCTTTCAAAAAGTCAAATAATGATGGCACCAACCACTTCCATCACTCAATCCATCAAGTTGTCAAGTCACATCACTCAAAGTGACTAATGATTTTGACGCTTGATGCGACTAGCAATTTGACGCTTGAATTTGACGTGCCGCACTAGAATTCGAAATACGATGCACTCGTAATAATCTCGGGCTCGGGTTCGCTAATTCCAAATTATGAATTTTCTGTTGCGTCGTAATTAATGATTACGTCTAGTGAAATCACTATTCATGTCGCTAACGATTAATTCTAAATTAATTCGTTCGCCCGAATTAAAATCTAATTTAATTCCGCGTCGAAATCTAATTTCGTTTAATATATCAAATATATTAATTCTCGTTAATTCCAAATTAATCGTTATCTCTCTTTAATGATATTTTATCCCAGATAAAATATCTCCGCAATTAATCTCATATTATTTTTCTCTCTCTCCTAATTATCCCAGATTAATTTAGAGTGCGATTTTACGTCATTGGTGAATCTTGGGAGGTTTGGGAGGCGCCCATGAGATCCCCGATTGTTGGCAAGTAAATTCGGTCGTCGGACTATTCGAACACGTAAGTACCTTGTACTACGTTTATCCGATTTACAAGACAAGGTTGGCCTCTAGCAAAGGCGCCAGCCTACCCAATTCTCCCGAAATATCCTTCCCAGGAATAAAAGATCTATATCAGGCGTAGTATAGTAAGGATTGCGTATTTCTGTCCAGTAATCGAATGATACGGTGCTAGGGCCTGGGCGGATTGTTCTGTCTGCCTCTTACGAAGCACTGTCGGATTCTGGTACTAGTCTCTATAATCGGATAAACATGACCTTTTCATTTTATCCCGATAGCTGCAGCAATTTCAGAGAACCAGTCCCGTATCCTACGTGACCATCATCTCCATATGACTGGAGTGACACTTCCGTCTTGACATCACACACCCAATGACCGGCGTAAACACACACGTATAACGCAAGCGCACGTATCGTTCAAGTAGTATAAAAAGTATCGATCCCACGAGGACTTAATACCTAAGTTATTAATTTTATGAGGTTAAATGATTACTAGTATCTAACAGGTTGTTTAACTGATTTGAAATAGCGACGATTCTAAATTTAAAGACAATAAAATAAAATTGTTTGAAAAGATATTTTGAGAAAATTCAATATTAAAACTATCTAGGGTTGTGATTTATTCCAATATTATTTAAAGATAAAGTGGTTATATTATAATTGGGTAAAATATTGATTTATTAACCTGGAACACCAATTTATGTAAAAGCCTCTTCCGATGGTCAATTACAAATACCTAGTATAATCCAATTGAACCATATGCCTATGTCAACCAAATTACCTAGATTCATTAAGATTAAGTTCCAATTATGGCTACCCTCGCCCGACAGGTATATTCCTATCCTGTAAGGAAATCTATTGAAAGGGTTATCTATCCTTAAGGAAGATCGTGGGCTGTTGAGTCTAAGGTCTTAAACTTAAAATCCCTATGTCTAGTTCATTTTAAGTTTACCTAATCAATTTAATTAATGGCCAGTTAATTAAAGAGCATTAAGATTAAGACTCAATAAATAAATCTTTATATTACCCAAATTATAATCTAACCCTTATAAGCCCGTGATATTGGATTTCATCACAACCCTAGATACTAACTTAGTTATGACACATAGCTAGGGCTAGTAAAAACTTAAAAGTAAAACCATAAAGTAACAGTGCTGAAAAGTAATTGCAGTAAAGTAAAAGCTTAAAGTAAATAAAATAAAAATGCTAAGGTAAAAGGAATTACTTTTACTACTACTTATTTAGATATCTCCCAGTAAAATAATATATAAACTTGTAATATATTTTTACCAACCGACCAATCTGGCGGTATCCTGATTAATCAAATTAAGTCCAACCATCCATATAGGTGGTAATATTTGTCCATAATCCAGCCATAAAGGCGGTACCAAAATAAATTTACCAACCGACCAGTCTGGCGGTATCCTTGATTAATCAGGTTCAAACCAACAGAAATAAATTTACCAACCGACCAATATAGCGGTATCCCTTTATTAATCAGTATTTTAAATAGTAAATATATCATTTTAAGGGAGATTAATCTAAATAGCAATAGTAAAATAATTACCTTTCACCTTAGCATAGGGAAGTTACCTCCTCATAGTGAATAGTAAAAACTGTAAAAAGTAAAGAAAGTAAATTATATTATTACAAAAAGTAATTAAAATTATTACAAAAGTAAAAAAATAAACTAAAATATTCTAGAGAGAGAAACTCCCTAATTACATAGAAGGAGTGAGAGAGAAAGGTGTACTAAAAACTGAAAATTCGCACTCTATTTATAGCAAAATTTTTCACTGTTCGGGCACTGTTCGCGCGTCGCGACGCCAAGCAGTTCCGCGTCGCGACGCTGGATTTGTCGACGTGGCACGCTGAGAAGCGACACGTAGCAAGGCGGCTGACTGTTGAGCGACACGTGTCATGGCGGCTAAAACTCAATTATTATGCTGACGTCATTGGTGACGTGTCACTGTTCATGACGTCATTGGTTGCGTCACTGTGATGATGTGGATGCGACGTGGCGACACGTGGGGCGGCGGCCGTCAGACGAATAAGATTTCGCAACGTGTCGCGCTGTAATTGGCTGATGTTGACGTGGCATGTTGACTCGGTTGACTTGCTGACGTGGCTGCTGATGTGGAAGATGATGTGGCGACACGTAGGATGACACGTGGGGCGGTGGCCGTCAGACGAATAAGATTTCGACACGTGGCACGGCGCATTTTAGCAGATTCGTTGTGATGGTGACACGTGGCACGGCGCACGTTAGCAAAGTCAAATTGTCTCAGATTCTGATTTGGGACCCGGCGCATTTAGCAGATTCGGCGCACGCTGGGCGTCGCGACGCGCAAGGCTTCAGCGTCGCGACGCTGAAATGACGATTTTGCCCTTTTTGTCCAGTTTTTCATTTCCTTTTGCCCAAAACAAGCCTCCAGAATGTCCTAAAACTTTATTTATCTACAAAATAACACAAACACATCAAAATATTCACAAAACTCAAGAAACTATACAAAATATTAGATTAAATGAGTGGGAAATAGTGATATAAATACCACTCATCACACCCCCCAACCTAACATTTTGCTAGTCCTCGAGCAAAATACAGAATAAAATAACATAATAAAATTTAACTAAGCCATTTTCGTAGGGATCACGGTTGCATTTAGCATATGCAACAAGCCTTTAAACCCCTAGGTGTCCCTAGTGGACGAGTGTAGTCTCGTGAGGGTTTACAGCAATGATACCCACAAACATTTTACAAAAGTAAAAATGTAGTAAAACTAATGCACACAAAAGCAAAAAGACAAAGAAAAGAGAATAAAGAAGTTAGTGACTAATCAGGTGAAACTTCTACTACAAGTTACTAGTTGTTTTGTTTCTTTCTAAATTACTAAATAAGTAAATTCTCCGATTATTTTTATCATTCTTCATATACACACAACCAACAAAATTAAAACAACTCATTTTTGCCCACAACAGTCATAAGTGCAGTTGATAAGAGAGTAATATTTTTGTCCTAAAGTTCTATCAGATTTCACACCTTTTTGTAGCAATGGAATAATTTTCTGATTTTTCTGATTTTTTCTTTGCTTTTTCTGAATTTTGACTTTTTATTTATATACAATACCTTCCGTCTATGTAGCGAGCTTTGGGTCGGTGGCTCCCAAACCAGTTGGCTTTAGGGCACCAGGTGTTAAGACACCCCTACGAACTTAATTACTCAGACTTCAGATATAAATATATATTTTTTTTGTAGCATCTTCGATCCATGTAGCGAGCTTTGGGCCAATGACTCCCAAACCAGTTGGTTTTAGGGCACTAGGTGTTAAAACACCCTTACAGACTTAATAACCCCGGATCTTAGATACTTTATTTTTGTACATCAGAAATTTTTTTTTTTTTTTTTTTTTTTTTTACTCCATCACTTTTTAGAGATGCTTCCTCCAATTAAACTATAGCACAATGATATTACAAACTTTTCAATTTTAGCTCATGTCCGTATGTTTCCATGTAAGTTCATAATACCTGTCAACTGAACATATGAAGATCCATTTTAGTCAGTGTTAAGGAGAATTCACAAATTAAATAATTCAAAAGGAAATAAACAAAAGATAACTTATTTCGAAATAAATGATTTGAAATACGTCTCAAGAGTGGAAACTCCTTACTCGGCTATTTCTTACCAATTTCACCTTTTTAGTTAAAATAAAAACACAAAAATGCAAAATATTTTTGTAATTTTTGAAAATTTTCAATTTTTTTTGTATTTTTCGAAAAATTTTGGACTAAAATAAAAACACATACAAACAAGTACTATTAACTATACCTCACCCCCAAACCTAAATGAGACATTGTCCCCAATGTCTTAAACAGTAGAAGGAGAGTTTAGAAAATAATACCTGGTTAGCTGAAATTCTACAGGAAATTAAAGGTTAAGATCCAGATTAATTCGACGCCTCTTACCACGATCGTCCTCGGACCAATTTATCTTTGAAATGATAGGGTCAACTTTCGGTTCATAGGCTATGAGTTGGTCAATTAGATCTGGAGCAGTTCTGGCAGTAAAGAGGAGTTCTTTTAAAGGTTTTGACACGAACCCATTTCTTCGAGCATCATCAAGAAACACACAAAGAAAATCATAAAACCCATCAACGTTGTACAGCCCAATTGGTTTCTGGTGTATGTTTAGGTTCGCCCAAGATAGTACAATAAAAATTTCCTCCAATGTGCCCAAGCCACCTGGCAAAGCAATAAAAGCATCAGCAACGGTTAATCATTTCTACCAGACGTTCAGACATACCTGGTACGATTAGTTCCTCTCCGTTTGTTGGTTCAATAAGATTTGCTTCTGCCAAGGGTTTTGGGATGATTCCCAAAACATGACTGCCTCCTTCCTGTACGGCCTTTGAAACGATCCCCATTAGTCCAAGATTGCCTCCGCCATATATTAAGTGCATATTCCTTGCAGCTAAGACTCGACCCAATTCCTGTGCTGCTTCTATGTATTGTGGTTTAGTACCAACAGTACTACCGCAAAACACACAATGTTTTCAACTCGTCTTCTTGAAGTGGTTTCCATTTTTACTCTGGATGTCTTCAAAAGTGCAATGATGAGTTGAATTTATAATACCTGAAAAGGGTGAGTAAAAATAGCACAAGTATCTTCCAAAGGACGATTAGTAGCAAAATAGTAAAATAGATCGTGATAGTCAACAAGATCTGGATCCTGTCGGAGAAAATAAAAGAAAAACAAAACAAATCACAATTATTAGGAAAAAACAAAGAGATATAATATTTACAAATAACGGCTTGATTGACGTCTATGCGTCAGGGACAAGCTTCCCATCCAATTTTCTTATAAATTGGCAAACAGGGTCTTTTGAGTCAGATTCCCGAGACTTAACTGTTGTCTTTCTTTTTGAAATTGTGTATGTAATCTGCGAAAATCTATGTGAACATATCCACTGGGATGCGTCTCAAGAGTCGAAGATATATCATCTAACGACTCCTTACTCAAGCCATCCCTAATGAATTTAATTTTGTCTTCGCGATTAACAGACACCATTCCTAAAGAACGACAACGAGTATTGCAATTCCAACGTGCACATTTGTAACAAACACCCATTTGCTAGCTCTTCGTTTCTTTGCATAGGTGCTTCTTCCAAAACCAGGCAGATGTGAAATAAAAATCAGAAGACTCACCTGCCAATCGACTCGTGCTTCAATTACCCAACGAATGTCATTGGGCACACCATGGATTGTCAGTAGTCTCATTCGTTCCAAGCGAGCTTTGTAAACTTTCATCAGAGATTTTTGAGGGAGAGAAGGAAATTGCTTGTGAAGATTTGCGAGAGCTTCTTCCATCTTGAAATACTTTAATCTGCAAAAACTAAACACACAAATTAAATCACACCAAATCACAATATATACAAAAATTGCATGGGTTGCCTCCCTGCGAGCGCTAAGTTTAAAGTCGTCAGCTAGACGTGACTTCTCGAACGTTTATGCTGGATCTGAAAGTGTGACACTTTCTTTTTGTCGCTCAAATGATTCTCCCCAGTAGTGCTTGACACGCTGACTGTTAACTTTGAATGTGTTGTTGGTATTGGGATCCAGTAACTCAACAGCTCCATATGGTAAAACCTGAGTGATCACAAATGGTCCGGACCACCTAGATTTCAACTTTCCAGGGAAAAGTTTTAACCTCGAGTTGTACAACAACACCTGCTGCCTTGGTTTCAACTGTCTGTGCACTATTTTTCAGTCATGCCATTTCTTGGTCTTTTCCTTTTGTATAATTTGGCATTGTCATAAGCCTGTAGGCGAAATTCCTCCAATTCATTGAGTTGGTGAAGTCTTTTCTCTCCTGCAGCTTGTGAGTCAAATTCAACTTCTTCAGTGCCCAGTACGCCTTGTGTTCAAGCTCAACTGGCAGATGGCATGCTTTCCCAAACACCAATCGATATGGGGACATACCAATGGGTGTCTTGTAAGCTGTTCTGTAGGCCCATAATGCATCATCTAGTTTTGTTGACCAGTCCCTCCTTGTTGATCCAACGGTTCTTTCTAGGATTCTTTTGATCTCCCTGTTTGAAACCTCAACCTGTCCATTTGACTGTGGATGGTAAGCAGTGGCAATTTTGTGAGTAACTCCGTATTTGGATAGGAGTGCATCGAAGTATTTGTTGCAGAAATGAGAGCCACCATCACTGATAATTGCCCGCGGTGTTCCGAATCGAGTGAAAATGTTCTTCTTTATGAATTTGATCACAACTTTTGAGTCATTGGATGGCAGTGCAATTGCTTCAACCCATTTGGAAACATAATCTACAGCAACCAGGATGTACAGGTTTCCAAATGATGGAACAAAGGGTCCCATGAAATCAATACCCCATACATCGAATTTTCCACTTCTAGAATGTTTTGCAACGGTCCTTCGTTTCTCCTCGAAATATTTCCCGTTCTCTGGCACCTGTCACATTGAAAAGCAAAAAGATAAGCATCTTTAAAAAGTGTGGGCCAGAACAAACCTGATTGAAGGACTTTGGCTGCAGTTTTGTTTCCACTGAAGTGTCCGCCGTATGGTGATGAATGACAGTGTTGCAAAACACTGTTGACTTCCTCCTGTGGAACACACCGTCTCAGTAATTGATCACACACCGTTTAACAGGTACGGCTCATCCCAGACATAGTGCTTGACTTCTTTGAAAAACTTCTTCCGTTGCTGAGTTGTCCATTCCAACGGCCATTTTCCTGATACAATATAATTGACATAGTCAGCATACCAAGGGACTTCCTGTTGTTTTATGGAAATAATTGTTCATCTGGAAAAGTTTCTTTGATTATTAGTTCTTTGTCAGCTGTTTTTCCATTCTCGAGCCTCGATAAGTGATCTGCCACCTGATTTTCTGTTCCTTTCCTGTCTCGAATCTCCACGTCGAATTCTTGCAAAAGAAGTATCCAACGGATCAATCTGGGTTTGGCATCTTTCTTTGTGATCAGATATTTGATTGCTGAATGATCTGTGTAGACCACCACTTTGGGACCCCAGATAAGAGCGGAATTTGTCAAAAGCGTACACAACTGCGAGCAACTCCTTTTCAGTGGTTGTGTAGTTGAGTTGAGCTTCATTCAGAGTTCTGCTGGAGTAGTAAATGGTGTGGAAAATCTTTGCTTTGCGTTGTCCCAAAACTGCACCTACAGCAAAATCACTAGCATCACACATTACCTCGAATGGAAGGGTCCAATCTGGTGCTACAATGATGGGGGCAGAAATCAGTTTTTGTTTTAAGATCTCAAAAGCTGCCTGGCATTCTTTGGTGAAGTTAAAAGGCACATCCTTTTCCAGAAGATTGCAAAGAGGTTTGGCAATCTTGGAAAAGTCTTTGATAAATCTCCTGTAAAAACCTGCATGTCCAAGAAAACTCCGAATCCCTTTTACAGATGTTGGTGGAGGTAGTTTCTCAATTGTCTCGATTTTTGCTTTGTCTACCTCAATTCCCTTTTGTGAAATCCGGTGTCCAAGAACAATACCTTCCTGTACCATGAAATGGCATTTCTCCCAATTGAGTACCAGGTTTGTATCTTCGCACCTTTGTAATACCTGTTCCAAATTTAACAAACAATGATCAAAAGAATCTCCAAACACAGAAAAATCATCCATAAAAACCTCCATACTCTGCTCCAGCATGTCTGAGAAAATGGCCATCATGCAACGTTGAAAAGTGGCAGGGGCATTACATAATCCAAATGGCATCCTGCGGAAAGCAAAAGTACCATAGGGACATGTAAAAGTAGTTTTCTCCTGGTCTTCTGGTGATGGCAATCTGATTGTAACCTGAATATCCGTCAAGAAAACAATAGAACTCATGTCCTGCCAGTCTGTCTAACATCTGGTCAATAAATGGCAGCGGAAAATGGTCCTTTCTCGTGGCTTTGTTCAGCTTCCTGTAATCCATACATACTCTCCATCCAGTCACCGTTCTTGTTGGGATCAACTCGTTCTTTTCATTGGTGACCACAGTAATTCCTATTCCTCCTTTCTTTGTACACACTGCATAGGACTTACCCAAGTGCTGTCTGAGATGGGGTAAATGATACCAGCATCCAACCATTTGATGATTTCTTTCTTCACGACTTCCTTCATGATTGGATTGAGTCTCCGTTGATGCTCCACTGTGGGTTTGTATTCATCATTCATCAAGATTTTGTGCATGCAAAATGATGGACTAATGCCTCGAATGTCTGCTATAGTCCAGCCAATGGCTTTTTGTGCTCTCGTAAAACTCTTAGTAGCTTTTCTTCTTCTGTTCCAATGTTAGTGAAGAAGAAATAATAACAGGTAATTCAGAAGAGTTTCCAAGAAATGCATACCTGAGATGGCTTGGAAGTAACTTTAGTTCCAGCTGCGGTGGTTCTTCAATCGAAGGTTGATTCGATCTTTCTTTGGCAATTCCAAGCTTTCAACTGGTGGTGTTGCTTTGAATCGGAATGGTTTGTCAAGGTAATTGATACATTCCAAGATTTCAGCATCTAGTCGCTGTCAGTCATATTGGTGATGCAAGCTTCAAGTGTATCCGTGGGATTTGGCTCAGTATTTTGAATGATATTATCAATAACATCAACTCTGAAGCATTCTTCTTCTTCCTTTTCATCACTTGGAAATTTCATAGCTTTGAAAACATTAAAGGTCACTTCTTGGTCCTGCACTTTCATGGTTAGTTCTCCTTTTTGCACATCAATTACAGTTTTACCTGTAGCCAAAAATGGTCTCCCCGAGATGATAGGTATTTCTTTGTCTTCTTCCATGTCAAGGATGATGAAATCTGCTGGAAGGATGAGTTTGTCAACTTTAACTAGCACATTTTCAACGACTCCTCTCGGAAATGCGAGTGTTCGATCAGCAAGTTGCAAAGATACCGAGGTAGGCATTGCTTCTCCAATTTGCAGTTTCCTGTAAATAGAAAAAGGCATTAAATTAACACTGGCACCTAAATCACATAAAGCCTTACCGATGTAATGTTCTCCAATGGTGCATGGAACTGTGAAACTGCCAGGATCTTTTAACTTCGGGGGAAGCTTCCTCTGAATGATGGCGCTGCATTCTTCCGTCAATGCTACTGTCTCGTAATCTCCCAATCTCCGTTTTCGTGAAAGGATGTCTTTCATGAATTTGACATAACTGGGCATTTGTTCCAAGGCTTCTGCAAGGGATGTTGATGTGCAGCTTTTTGAAAATCTCCAAGAAACGAGCAAACTGTTTGTCCATTTTGCTTTTCTGAAGACGCTGAGGAAAAGGTGGTGGTGGAGTGATTTGTTCTGGTTCTTTTTCCTTTGCTTCTTTTTCTTTTACTTCTTTTTCTTCCATCTGTGGAACTGTCTCTTTTGGAACTTCCTCAGCAGCTGTTTTGACTCCAACATCTTTGTTGATCTCAGTACCACTCTTTAAGGTAATGGCTTGACATTGCTCCTTCCCTCGGTTCCTTGGATTTGGTTCTGTGTTGCTGGGAAGATTACCTGGTGGTCTGTAACTTTGAGCATTGGCCAGTTGTCCGATTTGATTCTCCAGTGCTTTGATGGAAGCTGATTGGCTCTGAATCATGGCTTCATATCTTTTTAATTGAGCTAGCATCTCTGCCATCACTGGTTCATTTGTCTGCTCCTGGCCTTTATTCTGTTGCTGGAATCCAGGTGGTGGATAGTTCCGCTGTTGGCCTGAATTGTTGCTCCATGAAAAATTAGGATGATTCCTCCACCCTGGGTTGTAGGTGTTGGAATATGGATTGTTCCCCTGCCTGTTGAAATTGTTGACATAATTCACCGTTTCTTCATGTTGATTTGATTCTGGTGCTCCTCCATATGGTGAACTTGTGGATCCAGTGGTAAGAGTCTCCATGAATTTGCATATCTGATCCAGCTTGGTGTTGACTGCTGTATTAGCTCCAACCTCATATATTCCTGCAATTCTTTGAATCAGACTTCTTTCAGTTGGCCATAAAGAGTTGTTGTTGGCCATTTCTTCGATTAGTTCCCAGGCTTGATCTTCTCCTTTTGCCATTAAAGCTCCTCCAGCAGCAGCATCGATTGTGGTTCTCATTATTCCAGAAAGTCCATTATAGAATGTTTGGACTTGAAGCCATTTTGGAATCTCATGGTGTGGACATTTCCGGAGTAAATCTTTATACCTTTCCCAAGCTTCGTACAGAGATTCTGAATCTTGCTGCACAAAGGATGTGATGTCATTCCTCAGTTTTCCGTTTGGTCTGGCTGGTGGAAATACTTTGCAAGAAATTTGGTGGCTAAGCATTCCATGTTGTGATAGACCCTGCTGGTAATGAATGTAGCCAGGCTTTAGCTCTGTCCTTCAAGGAGTATGGGAATACACGCAGTCTCATTGCTTCTTCAGCTTCTCGGTTGTAATTGAAAGTACCGCAAACTTCCAGGAAGTTGCTGATGTGGGCATTAGGATCTTCAGTTGCATTTCCCCAAACTGAACTGACTGCTGAATCATCTGAATGCAAGTTTTGATGTCACCTGCATTTGCTGGTAATGGAGGGAGTACAATACATGAAATGAGTCTGTCAACCACCGGAATGGTTCTGTCTCGAATGGGAATTGGTGGTGCAACCTCCAAAGGTTCAGGTTCCATGTTGACTAAAGCTTCTTGGGCTTCTCGCCTTTCCCTTCTCAACTGTCTGATAGTTCTTTCAATTTCTGGGTCAAGCGGTCGTAGTTCAAAGCTTCTGGTTCGTCTCATGAAGTTTCTGAGAACCTGAAACACAAGAAAACAATAACAATAAGTAAAAAGAAATTAGATACAAGTAAAAGTATCTAACCCCTAAACTAATAATAAAAGATAAATAAGTCCCCGGCAACGGCGCCAAAAACTTGACCGGCGTAAACACACACGTATAACGCAAGCGTACGTATCGTTCAAGTAGTATAAAAAGTATCGATCCCACGAGGACTTAATACCTAAGTTATTAATTTTATGAGGTTAAATGATTACTAGTATCTAACAGGTTGTTTACTGATTTGAAATAGCGACGATTCTAAATTTAAAGACAATAAAATAAAATTGTTTGAAAGTAGATTTTAAGAAAATTCAATATTAAAACTATCTAGGGTTGTGATTTATTCCAATATTATTTAAAGATAAAGTGGTTATATTATAATTGGGTAAAATATTGATTTATTAACCTGGAACACCAATTTATGTAAAAGCCTCTTCCGATGGTCAATTACAAATACCTAGTATAATCCAATTGAACCATATGCCTATGTCAACCAAATTACCTAGATTCATTAAGATTAAGTTCCAATTATGGCTACCCTCGCCCGACAGGTATATTCCTATCCTGTAAGGAAATCTATTGAAAGGGTTATCTATCCTTAAGGAAGATCGTGGGCTGTTGAGTCTAAGGTCTTAAACTTAAAATCCCTATGTCTAGTTCATTTTAAGTTTACCTAATCAATTTAATTAATGGCCAGTTAATTAAAGAGCATTAAGATTAAGACTCAATAAATAAATCTTTATATTACCCAAATTATAATCTAACCCTTATAAGCCCGTGATATTGGATTTCATCACAACCCTAGATACTAACTTAGTTATGACACATAGCTAGGGCTAGTAAAAACTTAAAAGTAAAACCATAAAGTAACAGTGCTGAAAAGTAATTGCAGTAAAGTAAAAGCTTAAAAGTAAAATAAAATAAAATGCTAAGGTAAAAGGAATTACTTTTACTACTACTTATTTAGATATCTCCCAGTAAAATAATATATAAACTTGTAATATATTTTACCAACCGACCAATCTGGCGGTATCCTGATTAAATCAAATTAAGTCCAACCATCCATATAGGTGGTAATATTTGTCCATAATCCAGCCATAAAGGCGGTACCAAAATAAATTTACCAACCGACCAGTCTGGCGGTATCCTTGATTAATCAGGTTCAAACCAGAGAAAATAATTTACCAACCGACCAATATAGCGGTATCCCTTTATTAATCAGATTTTTAAATAGTAATATATCATTTTTTAAGGGAGATTAATCTAAATAGCAATAGTAAAATAATTACCTTTCACCTTAGCATAGGGAAGTTACCTCCTCATAGTGAATAGTAAAAACTCTGTAAAAAGTAAAGAAAGTAAATTACTATTATTACAAAAAGTAATTAAAATTATTACAAAAGTAAAAAAAATTAAAAACTAAAATTTCTAGAGAGAGAAACTCCCTAATTACATAGAAGTGAGAGAGAAAGGTGTACTAAAAACTGAAAATTCGCACTCTATTTATAGCAAAATTTTTCACTGTTCGGGCACTGTTCTCGCGTCGCGACGCCAAGCAGTTCCGCGTCGCGACGCTGGATTTGTCGACGTGGCACGCTGAGAAGGCGACACGTAGCAAGGCGGCCGACTGTTTAGAGCGACACGTGTCATGGCGGCTAAAACTCAATTATTATGCTGACGTCATTGGTGACGTGTCACTGTTCATGACGTCATTGGTGCGTCACTGTGATGATGTGGATGGCGACGTGGCGACACGTGGGGCGGCGGCCGTCAGACGAATGAGATTTCGCCACGTGTCGCGCTGTAATTGGCTGATGTTGACGTGGCATGTGACTCGGTTGACTTGCTGACGTGGCTGCTGATGTGGAAGATGATGTGGCGACACGTAGGTGACACGTGGGGCGGTGGCCGTCAGACGATAAGATTTCGACACGTGGCACGGCGCATTTTAGCAGATTCGTTGTGATGGTGACACGTGGCACGGCGCACGTTAGCAAAGTCAAACTTGTCTCAGATTCTGATTTTGGACCCGGCATTTTAGCAGATTCGGCGCACGCTGGGCGTCGCGACGCGCAAGGCTTCAGCGTCGCGACGCTGAAAGGACGATTTTGCCCTTTTTGTCCAGTTTTGTTCTTTTGCCCCAAACAGCTCCAAATGTCCTAAACTTTATTTATCTACAAATAACACAAAACACATCAAAATATTCACAAAACTCAAGAAACTATACAAAATATTAGATTAAATGAGTGGGAAATAGTGATATAAATACCACTCATCACAACAACACTACGATTTCTCCAATATACCCAGCATTGCCGTCATAGACCTGTTAAAAAGAAAGCCCTGGAACGACCTCAACCAAATTTTATTGATTGTCGCAAGTATTAGCGGTGCAAGTCTCAAGTTAAGAAAGACCAATACACCTACCCTGATTTTCGGACTCCCCATAGACACATGTCCATACTACCAATGTTGAATTCCGAAGGGGTCTAATCCAGAGCGAAGCTGTTTCCCGTACCATCGGAAAAACCCAACCTCCTATTACACTTGCATGAGGATCCTTCCCAAATACATGAGAACTATGTCGTTTGGCCTCACAACGCGCACAAGTGCAATCTAGTCTTTTTACGTATTTATCGATGTCCAATCCCGATAATACTCTGACTAGGGATATTTAATGTTTATCCTCGTGGACTGATACTGTCTCATATCATTCTCCGTCCAGGAACAAATCATGGGACCTTAATCATTTATATATCTTGGTGATCTAATCACAAATGATAAGAGTGCAATCTCCTTTGTCACATAGTTAATTGTATAAACAACACCATGATCTGTACAAATAGTGACGCTTGGGTCATAATTGTCCAACAATCTCCCACTTGGCCTATAGCCAGTCACTCGAGTGTCTTACACCCGAACTATGTACAGTTGGCTCAAACTGTTGAGAAATGCTTTCGTCAGCGGATTTTCATGATTATCATCTGATGCGATTTATTCGATCATCACATCGCCACGATGTATGATCCGA
Organism: Zanthoxylum bungeanum; assembly: GCA_019454045.1. NCBI lineage: Eukaryota > Viridiplantae > Streptophyta > Magnoliopsida > Sapindales > Rutaceae > Zanthoxylum > Zanthoxylum bungeanum. Next base: position 19,389 of record SKCR01011717.1, read on the forward strand.
ACGAATCAGATGAATATCGAAGTATTTATCTGGATCGTTGATGAGACCATTAATTTTTAGCCTGTGCTGACGCCTAGCTCAGCTGCTAACAAATTATATCTAATCTAATTAGATTTATTTATCGACCCAGAAGGCTTCTATTACCGCCCAGCTGCAGCAATAACCCGCATTTGTTGTTTATTCGGTAACAGTATCTTGCTTGGAAGATTTTTCCAGCTCTGTTCCGTTATTCAAACTGTATAGTACCGTTTGCGACTTATAGTCGTTTTTATCGGTTTGAAAACTTGCTACAGTGATCCCAGTCACTTCAAGTTCTCTCATCTCCATAGACAAGACAGCATCCTTAGTTCTCTAAGATACTAACAGATGTTCTTAACATCAATCTGTGACTATCACTTGGATTGGCCTGTTTGTGAATCCATATGCTCAAAGCGTATGAGACATCAGGTCGCGTACATTTTTCAATGTACGTTCCACTGAGAGTTTTCTCGAAAGCCAAAGCTTTCACCATTCACCGATTATTTATGGGAATATCATTCCAAGAAATGACATATTATCATTATTTATAGGACAGCCACTGTCAGTGCGCTCCCACTAACCTCCTTATATACACAAGAATCATTTCGTTTTGAATTAAATCATACTCCATTATGATTACATCAAAACGATAATTCCAAGAACCTATGCTTGCTTCAATCCAAACATGGATCGATAAACCCGCAAACCTTGTTTGCTAGTTTTGTACGACAAAACCGACAGGATGTTGTAAACATCCTCCAAAAGGTTTCCTTTTCAAGGAAAGCGATTTTCCCGTTCAGCTGACATATTTCATAAATGAAACATGCAGCATTAGCAAGCATTATCCAAATGGATTTACCGTGGCAACAGGTAAAAGGTTGAATCGTAATCAACACAATGTTGATAACGATACCTTTCCGCTAAAAGCCTAGCTTATACGTTGGTATGTTGCCATCCATGTATGTCTTCCTTGAAGACTTATATTACCAATAGGCACAATGCCTTGCGGTACATCAACTAGTATCCAAACTTATTGATATACATGGAATCCATTTCGGATATCATGACACTTTGTCATAATAGGGAGTCGATACCTTGTATCACTTCCTCATACGTAGTCAGTTGGTATACCTCAATAAGATAAACATCTTTATGAGGTGAGATCAGAAACTCATACCCCAGGTTGTTTTTCTGACTCTCTCCGACATACGCGGTTCTTGTGTATTCGAAGATTAATGGAATAGTTTCATCCTTGATGAACTATTTGTGTTCCATTAAGGAATGGTGCCTTGAAATATCAACTTCGATTTTCATCGAGTTTTACTATCCTCCCACTTACCACTGCATATCGGTATTCCTCTTAGGAAAACCGCATGGCGAGCAACAATCTATTGTTCTCTAGTGAGTTGTATAAGTACATACTTTGGTATCCCTAGGATAACCTACAATTGGCACTTATCCAATTTGGGTTTTAGTTTGGTATCATCCAAACATATGCCTAGCATACCCAAATATTCAGGAATGAGAAACTCGGTTTCTTTCCCGTTCATATCTAATATGATATCTGTCAAACAGATTTTAATGGAACCTTATTCAAAATAAGTTTTGCACTGTTTAAAGCTTATCCGTATAAGGAAATGGTAGCTCAGAGCGACTCATGATTAACCTTATCATGTCCAACAAAATTCGGTTACTCTGTTTGGACACACCGTCAAACTGACGTGTTCCGGGAGGAGTCCTCATTTGAAAGAATACTATACTCTTTCAAGTATATTAGAAACTTATTGCTTAAGTATTTTCCATTACGGTCTTACCGTGACGTCATAATACTATAGCCGATCTGTTTGTCTATTTCGTGTCGAAACTTAAAGTTTCTGATTTGTGTTCTTCAAAAGAAACACATAACCATAATGCGATGCCACATCCGTAAGGTCACGAAATATTCATCTTCACCTCTAGCCTAGCTAGATATGGGCCCACTTGCTTCACTATGAACTAGGGCTAACAGATCGGTGGGCACTTACATTTTTACCAAGTAAATGTGTTTTAGGCATTTTGCCCAATAAACTAGATTCTAGACTTTATTTGAATTTAATCAATGTGTCCTAGTACCCACTCTCCGAAAGAGTAGATATACGAGTCTTGTTTTGATTGTGTCCCCAGACAACAATGCCACAATTAAGTTCATCCAATCAAATCAGTTTGAGCTATTTATTTGTCATATATATATGTTTGAGATATTATTTATATTCAAAATGTAAATTCTGTCATTCACTTCTAATGTGTTTATCTCAATATCATCTTTATATAATAAAACACTTTAGTGTTCTAGATATAAAGGTTCACCCGTAGCGGGTTAAACACTGATATAAAGATAATGTATCTAGTCAAACTAGTTACATTATAACAGTTCCCTAATTTAAGTACACACCCGAGGGTAGTTCCTAAACTTAGGTATCTACGGTTAAAACAGCGACTTTCGTCCCGTTTCCAATTCGCAGATTAATCTCGATTGAAGTCAGAGTATATATATTTATGTACCACACTACGTATTTAAAATCCAATTTTAATACTAGTAGTGAACATAATATGACAAACATATTTGAAGTCAGAGCCTTGCTCGTCTTCAGTTCCTTCATGTCTGCTTTGTTCAAACGGCAGTCACGCTTCGCGATCCCGTTTGCCACAATCAGGCAGACATTTTGGGATATGTCCTTTATCTTCCTAGAAGATTATAATGATTTTGCCTTTGCCTATTTCAACACTCCAGAGACCTTTGGCCAAGCCTCGGGTTTCTAGAATATTGAAGTAAGGTGCGCCTTACGCTACTTGCCTTATTGCAAACTTTGACTTTGTCTCCTTGAGATAGTCATTAACTCTCCAAGAGTTATTTATTGAAATTTAGTACTTCTAAAATCTAAGTATAGATTTATGAAGATCCTTCAATTTCATTATCATACTTTAAGGATCTAATCCTTAGTTCTGATTCAGAAAATTAGGAGTCTACTGCGACAAGCTTAAGGGATTAAGCACTTAAGTTATCATTACATAAATCTTCCAAAGATTATGCTCTACTATTTGCTTAACTCCGGGCTTAGGCATAATATGTTATTTTATCAAATAAAGTAACTTATTATTTTCCAGGACCATCCTGAAATTTATTCCCAATGTGAAAATTAAACCATTTAAATACATTTTCCCAAGGATTATGTATTAAACGTCAATCTTTCAATTTTATCTTGATTTTAATAGTCCAACTATTTAATCAACGATTTAGGTACTATTTAATATAATGATTACTATAGTCCAACTATATAATCAAGTATACTTTAATAGATTAATATCAATTATATTGATTACTATAATCTAATTATAAAATCAACTATAAATGAATAGTTTGAATATAGTCCAACTATTTAATAAAACAACATTAAATATTAGTCCAACTAACATTTAATTTATTTGACGAATTGATTTTTTTATTTGAGCGCGTATGGTGAGTAATTGAACGAGTATTGCAAATTCAATTCTTGCCTCCCACTATTTTTCGGCGAGCCTCTAACCCTCTGTCGAGTACTCGGGAAACCGTGTTTCCTAGCGGGCTAGGATCCCGTTAAATATCACACAATCTTGACTTTGGCCAACAAATTGTATGATAGTTAACTAGGTAGATCTCTAAGATCGATTGGATCCAATCCAATTCCTAGATCCGGTAGGGGGACTTCCAAGTCCGAAACATATATCTTATATATGCCAATACATCCAATGTATTACCTAACCTTTTTTCCTCTGAATCAACTAAGCCTTGGCTTTGGCACAACAAACTTAGTGATCCCAGTTAAGCGCGACCCATTGACCATGGAAAGCTTCGTAATCAATGTCGATGGACAAGAAGTGGTCTTGACTTTGGCCAACAAACCACAACTTGGACAAGACACTGACATGGAACAAAGCCTTCGTGATTAAAACACATCCTTGATAGACAAAGGCCTTGACTTTGGCCAACAAACCAATGTCGTCTTAGATCTTAAGTAAGAATCACTCAATGGAAGGAAAAACGCTTAATATTATTTGAGGGTTTTTCTAGTGCAAATTGGCAACCAATTTATTATCTTTGTTAAGGTCTCATCATCATACACCCTTAAACAAACATTCTAAACACAATAATAAAGCGCGTATATAAAATAATAATGATATGCGGATGGATACTTTACACATTGATCCTAGATCAAATCTCTCATTTCTCTATCCCGCTAGCACAAGTATTACTTCTACCCGTTACACTACACTTCTAAAGAAACCTCATTTACATTGAGGGGAATAGGTGAGAAGAGAATACAAAGAATAAGGAGGTGATAAGGCTGGACACGCAGGTCCAATTAATAAATCAAATTTATTTACAACAATTTCTAAATTGTCCCACCCATCTAATATCCATCCGATATACATTATTCATGCATCGCAACCATGTATTCACACAAGCATGTTATCAATCAATCTAATCAAATTAATTAATCTGATAATTAGTGATCATCCAATGTTCAAATAACGATTGGATTTTGTTCGAGTCAAACTCATTTTGCGAATAAGTACTCAAAGTACGAATTCTCGAATTAAATTAAATTACATCATTAAATCCAATTTATATGCATTCAATTCTAATTCGCTATTTAATTCCAAATTAAATACTACACTTTATTAATAAACTTTTACGACTTAAATTCCAAATTTAATCGTTACGGGTCTCAAAGCCCGATTAACGTCCAATGTCAATTAATTAAGTCCAATAGCTTTTAATTTTTCTTAAGGCGTGGACTTTTGGTCAACTCGGGTCAAACCGATAACCAAAGTCCAATCCGGGAATTACCCCATAGCCTAGAAATCAATTAGGCCAATTAAACTTTAAAGGTCCATTAAGTCGCATTTGGGCTTTATGGAGGCGGTTTTGGGCCCAATTGGATCCAACCAATTTTGCCTAAACCCAACTTTGTACAACAAAACCCAACAAGCCCAATTACAACATTAAAGCCCAAATCCAATTTTAAGGCCCAAATAATTAAATTCCAAAAATCCAATTTTCCCAATTAATTACCAAAGTATATAACATAATTAATTAACCAATTCAATATTTCCAAAACACCAATTAGCCCAATTAATCATGTTCATCATCATCATCATCACATGTCCAACACATTTTGATTAAAATCAAACCCAATTTACATGCTACATGTCTCGGCAATTTGGGGATTTTTCGTCCGATTCAAATTCAATACAATGTAATTCCACAATCGACATTAAATCACATTCCCGAATGATTCTAACTCATCCAATGAATCAAAAATCAAAAAATCACCAAGACTTGGGGCTCTCATGTATTCAGCCAACACAAGCATTTAGGGGAAAAATTGTTCCAAACCATTTTCTTGAAATTGATCCAATCAAACTTCAATTCAAACACATTTAAGCATATTCATTCATCCAATTTCACAAAATCATGCTCAAAATGATTTTACCCAAATTTTAAGCCCTAAACATTTCATGCTCAAACCTTGCTCTAGATGCCATTGTTGGTTTCTATTAAGGTCCCAAGATCAATAATAAGCATGAATCAAGTGCGAATACAAATCGAAGAAGTTACAGAATACTCACATCGATCGGTTGAGCGACGCGGCAAACAACGAAACTCCATTTTCTGCCTTGGATTGCATTCGGCAGTGAGCAGAATTTCCTTACTGTTTTGGCTTCATTTTTGGTCCTTCGTCAACCTCTAAGCTTCATCGAATGGTTCCCGGCTCATGGGTGGACTTCCATATCACCTTCGCATGTCTCGTAAGTGTGCTAGCACTTGTGATTTTGCCACAAAATCACACTCTTGCTTCCCTTACTGCTCACGTTTTTTAGAGAAACCAGTGAGCTGTTTTGAGCCCCTTGGGCGTGAAGAGAAAGAGAAAATGAGGAAGGGAGGAGAATGTGTTGGTTTGTGAAATTTTGTGTATCTTATACACTAATATTAATTTCACATTCATTTCATTTGCATTTGCCTTTCAAAAAGTCAAATAATGATGGCATCAACCACTTCCATCACTCAATCCATCAAGTTGTCAAGTCACATCACTCAAAGTGACTAATGATTTGACGCTTGATGCGACTAGCGATTTGACGCTTGATTTGACGTGCCGCACTAGAATTCGAAATGCGAATGCGCTCACAAATAATCTCGGGCTCAGGTTCGCTAATTCCAAATTAACGAATTTTTCGTTGCGTCGTAATTAAATGATTACGCCTAGCGAAATCACTATTCACGTCGCTAACGAATTAATTCTAAATAAATCGTTCGCCCGAATTAAAATCTAATTTTAATTCCGCGTCGAAATCTAATTTCGTTTAATATATCAAATATATTAATTTCTCGATTAATTAAAATTAATCGTTATCTCTCTTTTAATGATATTTTATCCCAGATAAATTATCTCTGTAATTAATCCCAGATTAATTTTCTCTCTCTCCTAATTAATCCCAGATTAATTTAGAGTGCGAGTTATACGTCATCGGTGAATCTTTGGGAAGTGACCCATGAGATCCCCGGATATGTTGGCAGTAAATTCGGTCGTCGGACTATCCGAACACGTAAGTACCTCGTACTACATTTATATCGATTTACAAGACAATGTTGGCCTCTAGCAAAGCGTCATGCCTACCCAATTCTCCGGAAATATCCTTACAGGAATAAAGGATCTATATCAGGCGTAGTATACGTAGTATTGCGTATTTCTGTCCAGTATCGAATGATCACGTACTAGGCCTGGGGCTGGAATTGTGTCTGCCCCGTACGAAGCACATGTCGGATGTCTGGTAACTAGTCTCTATAATCGGATAAACATGACCTTGTCATTTTATCCCGATAGCTGCAGTATCTAAGAGAACCAGTCCCGTATCCTACGTGACCATCATCTCCATATGACTGGAGTGACACTTCCGTCTTGACATCACACCCAACACACTACGATTCTCAATATACCCAGCATTGGCATACACAGAACCTGTTAAAGCCCTGGACGACCTCAACCAAAGTATATTGATTGTCACAAGTATTAGCGGTGCAAGTCTCAAGTTAAGACCAAATACACCTACCCTGATTTCGGACTTCCATAGACACATAGTCATACTACCAATGGAATTCCGAAAGGGGTCTATCCAGAGCGAAGCTGTTTCCCGTACCATCGGTAAAACACAACCTCTTATTACACTTGCATGAGCATCCTATACCCAAATACATGAGAACTATGTCGTTGTGCCCTCACAACGCGCACAAGTGCAATACTAGTCTTTTACGTATTTATCGATGTTCAATCTTGATAATACTCTGACTAGGGATATTTAATGATTTATCCTTCGTGGACTGATATTGTCTCATATCATTCTCCGTCCAGGAACAAATCATAGGGACCTCTCATCATTTATATATCTTGGTGATCTAATCACAAATGATAAGAGTGCAATCTCCTTTGTCACATAGTTAATTTGTACAACAACACCATGATCTGTACAAATAGTGACGCTATGGGTCATAATTGTCCAACACTGTGATCCCTACGAAAGTGGCTTAGTTTAAATTTATTTTAAAGATGTTTATATTATTTTATTTTATTATTTTGCTCGAGGACTAGCAAAATGTTAGGTTTGGGGGGTGATGAGTGGTAAATGTATCACTATTTCCCACTCATTTGACCTAATATTTTGTATAGTTTCTTGAGTTTTATGAATATTTTGATGTGTTTTGTGTTCTTTTGTATATAAATAAAGTTTCAGGACTTTATGGAGGTGATTTGGGACCAAAACAGTGAAAAAACAGACAAAAGGGCAAAATTATAAATTGGCGCGTCGCGACCGCTAACGTGTGCCGCCTGCTAAAATGCACCGTGCCACATGTCATAATTTGAGAAGTCTGCTAACGTGTGTCTGCTACGTGTCAACATCAGAGTAGATCCGCTAACATGCGCCATGCCACGTGTCATCATCACATGCTGCCGACAATCGCCATCGCCACGTGTCATCCACGTTTCATCCACGTAGCGTCCACATCAGTCACATGCCAAGTCAGCTTGCCACATGTCAGCCACATCATCATTAACCAATCATCTTGTGCCACATGTCATCATCATATGGTACCGACAATCCACATCGCCACGTTAGCGCAATCATTCAGCTGCTGAGCCACCTTGCCACGTGTCAATAATGTCGCATTTGGTGCCGGAAATCACGGTGCGTCGCGATGCGCAAAAGCTGTCATGTCGTGACGCGCGCAGCCTATTGGTGCTTATAAATTTAGCTCGATTTCAGAATTCGAATGATGCCTTCCTTAGGTTTTGTTAGGACTTTAAGGATTGCATCTTGTTTTTTTAAGTTTTTTTGTAATTTAAATTAAGTATTTTTACTTTTAGTACTTTTAATTATGCACTTTTACTTTCTGTAATAAATTTTCTTTCCTTTTCTTTTCTTTTCTTTTATTTTATGTTCAGTAGTTAAATTACTGTTGGGGTAAGGGTGAAACTTTTTACTTTTATAATTTAGATTAATCTCCCTCAATTATAATATATAAATTATTTAAAACCTGACTTAACGAGGATACCGCCATATTGGTCGGTTGGTAATTAATTATAAATTGGATTTAACCTGACTAAGCATGGATACTACTTGAACGATATGTGCGCTTGCGTTATACGCGTGTGATTACGCACCGGTCAGTAGGCTGACGTGCATGGGTGCCCCGCGGCACCCACGGACCTGCAGCGAAGAATCACGTCAATAATGAAAATACAAATGAATTAGGGTATTTTGAAGGGTAAGATGACAGTGCGTACCTGAGTGGCCCGGTGCGACTCCGTTAGAGGTAGGGACAAGAGGATGGCAGTACAAGCCCACTGCCAGTAGTCTTAATTAATAAAGAAGTCGCCAACATGAAGGTCGTGTAGAGCAATCGCGAGTTCCTCCTCCCCGATCTTCTACCCAAATAATATAGACGCATGTGGAGATGAAGGAATCTTGCAGGCCTGGGGGCCCAAGGTGTTGGACAATTATGACTCATAACGTCACTATTTGTACATATCATGGTGTTGTTGTACAAATTAACTATGTGAAAAGGAAATTGCTCTCTTATCATTTGTGATTAGATCACCAAGATGTATAAATGATAAGAGGTCATTATGATTAGTTCATGGATTGAGATGATATGAGACAGTATCAATCCACGAAGGTTTAATCATTAAATATCCCTAGTCAGAGTATTATCGAGATTGGACATCGATAATGCGTAAAAGACTAGTATTACACTTGTGCGCGTTGTGAGGGCATAACGACATAGTTCTCATATATTTGGGTATAGGATACTCATGCAAGTGTAGTAGGAGGTTGTGTTTTACCGATGATACGGAAAACAGCTTCGTTCTGGATAGACCCCTCGGAATTCCATTGGTAGTATGACTATGTATCTATGGAAGTCCGAAATAAGGGTAGGTGTATTTGGTCTTAACCTGAGACTTGCACCGCTAATACTTGCGACAATCAATATACTTTGGTTTTAGGTCGTCCAGGGCTTTAACAGGTTCTGTGTACGCCTCTGCTGGGTATATTAAGAATTGTAGTGTGTTGGGTGTGATGTCAAGATGGAAGTATCACTCCAGTCATAGTGGAGATGATGGTCATGTAGGATACGGAACTGGTTCTCTTATGTACTGCAGTCATCGGGATAAAATGACTAGGTCATGTTTATCCGATAATAGAGACTAGTTACCAGAGATCCGATATGTGCTTCGTACAGGGCAGACACATTTCCAGCCCCAGGCCTTGCACGTGACATCTGATACTGGATCGAAATACGCAATACTACGTATACTACACCTGATATAGATCACTTATTCCTGTAAGGATGTTTCTGGAGAATTGGGAAGGCATGGCGTTTTGCTAGAAGCCAACCTTGTCTTGTAAATCGGTATAAACGTAGTACTAGGTACTTACGTGTTCGGATAGTCCGACGACCGTATTTACCGCCAACATATCCGGGGATCTCATGGGTCGCTTCCCGAAGATTCGCCAATGACGTATGACTCGCACTTTATTAATCTGAGATTAATTAATGTAGAGAGAGAAAATTAATCTGGGATTAATTACGGAGATATTTTATCTAGGATAAAATATTAATAAAAGAGAGAGAACGATTAATTTGGAATTAATCGATAAAATAATATATTCGATACTTTCGAAGAGTGGGTACTAGGACAAATTTGATTCCATTCAAATAATGTCTACGAATCTAGTTTATTGGGCAAAGTGCCTAAAACACCTTTACTTGGTAAAAGTGTAAATGCCACCGATCTGTTAGCCCTTATTCATAGTGAAGTAAGTGGGCCCATATATATCTAGGCTAGAGGTGGATATGAATGTTTCGTGACCTTTACGGATGTGGCATCGCGTTAAGGTTATGTGTCTCTTTTGAAACACAAATCGAAAACTGTTAAAGTTTCGACACGAAATAAACAAACAGATCGGCTAAAGTATTAAAACATCACGGTTAGACCATGATGAAAATGCTTAAGCAATAAGTTTCTCATATACTTGAAAGAGTATAGTATTCTTTCAAATGATGACTCCTCACGGAACACGTCAATTTGACGGAGTGTCCGAATGGATAGACCGAATTTTGTTGGACATGATAAGGTTAATCATGAGTCGCTCTGAGCTACCATTTCCTTCAACGGATATCCATTAACAGTGCAGAACTTATTTTGAATAAGGTTCCATAAAAATCTGTTTGAGAGACTTCATATTAGATATGAACAGGAAAGAAACCGGATTTCCTCATTCCTGAAGATTTGGGTGTGCTAGGCATATGTTTGGATGATACCAAACTAGAACCCAAATCGGATAAGTGCCCAGTTGTGGGTTATCCTAGGGATACCAAAGTATAGTACTTATACAACTCACAAGAGAACAATGTAATTGTTGCTCACCATGTGGTTTTCCTAAGAGGAATACCGATATGTAGTGGTAAGTGGGAGGAAAGTAAAACTCGATAAAACAATTGGAGTAATACTATTCATGGCACCGATTCCTAATGGAACATAAATAGTTCATCAAGGAGGAAACTATACCAATAATCTTCGAATAAACAAGAACCACGTAAGTCGGAGAGAGTCAGAAGATAACCTGGGGTATGGGTTTCTGATCTCACCTCGTAAAGATGTCAATCTTATTAAGGAATACGAACTGACTACGTTTGAGGAAGTGATACAGAGTATCGACTCCCTATTATGGCAAAGTGCCATAAAGTCTCTAATGGATCCATGTATACCAACCAAGTTTGGATACTAGTTGATGTACCAAAAGGCATTATGCATATTGGTACTATATAAGTCTTCAAGGAAGACATACATGGAAGGCAACATACCAACATACTAAGCTAGGCTTATAGCGAAAAGGTATCGTTATCAACATTATGTCGATTACGACGAAACCTTTTACCTGTTGCCATGGTAAATCCATTTGGATAATGCTTGCTGATGCTGCATGTTTCATTTATGAAATATGTCAGATGAACGTCAAAATCGCTTTCTTGAAAAGGAAACCTTTCGGAGGATGTTTAAAACATCCTGACGATTTTGTCGTACCAAACTAGCAAACAAGGTTTGCAGGTTATTCGATCCATGGATGGATTGAAGCAAGCATAGCGTTCTTGGAACTATTGTTTTGATGTAATCATAATGGTATATGATTTGATTCAAAATGAAATGATTCTTGTGTATATAAGGAGGTTAGTGGGAGCGCACTGACATTGAATGTCCTGTATAATAATGATAATATATCATTTCTTCGAAATGATATTCCCAAATACAATCGGCGAAAGCTTGACTTTCGAGAAAATTCTCCGTAGAATTCTTGGGAGAAACAACTTTTATTCTAGGAATAAATATCTACTGGGATAGATTTAAAGTTGTTGATACTCTCCGAGAAATCGTACATTGAAAAATGTACTTGACCTGGTGTCTCATACGCTTTGAGCATATGGAGCCACAATCAGGCCAATCCAAGTGATAGTCACTGGATTGATATTAAGAACATGCTTTAGAATCTTAGAGATCTAAGGATGCTGTCTTATATTATGGAGAATGAGAACTTGAAGTGACTGGGTTCACAGTTGCAAGTTTCCTAACCGATAAAAATGACTATAAGTCGCAAACGGTACTATAAAGTTTGAATAACGGAACAGTGAGCTGGAAATCTTCCAAGCAAGATATTGTTACCGAATAAACAACATAAGTGGCATATTGATGCAGCCGAGGCAGCAATAGAAGCCTTCTGGATTGATAATAATCTAATTAGATTAGATATAGTTCTGTTAGCAGCTGAGCTAGGCTTCAGCACAGGCTAAAGAATTAATAGTCTCATCAACGATCCGGATATATACTTCGATATTCATCTGATTCATTCGGATCATACATCGTGGCGATGTGATGAGCGAATAAATCACATTATATGATAATCATGCAAATCCGCTGACAAAAGTCTTTTCTCAGAAATTTGAGCGAACCGTACATAGTTCGGGTGTAGGACACTCGAGTGACTGGCTATAGGCCAAGTGGGAGATTGTTGGACAGTTATGACCCATAGCGTCACTATTTGTACAGATCATAGTGTTTTTGTACAAATTAACTATGTGACAAAGGAAATTGCTCTCTTATCATTTGTGATTAGATCACCAAGATGTATAAATGATATGAGGTCCTTATGATTAGTTCCTGGATTGAGATGATATGAGACAGTATCAATCCACGAAGGTTTAATCATTAAATATCCCTAGTCAGAGTATTATCGAGATTGGACATCGATAATGCGTAAAAGACTAGTATTACACTTGTGCGCGTTGTGAGGGCATAACGGCATAGTTCCCATATATTTGGGTATAGGATACTCATGCAAGTGTAGTAGGAGGTTGTGTTTTACCGATGGTACGGAAAACAGCTTCGTTCAGGATAGACCCCTCGGAATTCCATTGGTAGTATGACTATGTGTCTATGGAAGTCCGAAATCAGGGTAGGTGTATTTGGTCTTAACCTGAGACTTGCACCGCTAATACTTGCGACAATCAATATACTTTGATTTTAGGTCGTCCAGGGCTTTAACAGGTTCTGTGTACGCCTCTGCTGGGTATATTGAGAATCGTAGTGTGTTAGGTGTGATGTCAAGACGGAAGTATCACTCCAGTCATAGTGGAGATGATGGTCACGTAGGATACGGAACTGGTTCTCTAATGTACTGCAGTCATCGGGATAAAATGACTAGGTCATGTTCATCCGATAATAGAGACTAGTTACCAGAGATCCGATATGTGCTTCGTACGGGGCAGACACATTTCCAGCCCCAGGCCTTGCACGTGACATTCGATACTGGATCGAAATACGCAATACTACGTATACTACGCCTGATATAGATCACTTATTCCTGTAAGGGTGTTTCTGGAGAATTGGGAAGGCATGGCGCTTTACTAGAAGCCAACCTTGTCTTGTAAATCGGTATAAACGTAGTATTAGGTACTTACGTGTTCGGATAGTCTGACGACCGTATTTACTGCCAACATATCCGGGGATCATGGGTCTCTTCCCGAAGATTCGCCGATGACGTATGACTCGCACTTTATTAATCTCGGATTAATTAATGTAGAGAGAGAAAATTAATCTGGGATTAATTACGGAGATATTTTATCTGGGATAAACTATTAATAAAATAGAGAGAACGATTAATTTGGAATTAATCGATAAAATAATATATTCGATATATTATACGAAATTGGATTTTGACGCGGAATTGAAATTAGATTTTAATTCGGGCAAACGAGTTAATTTAGAATTAATTCGTTAGCGACGTGAATAATAATTTTGCTAGGCAAATTTATTTAATAAAATTTGATTTAATTTCGTCGCAACGGAAAACTCGTTAATTTGGAATTAGCGAACCCGAGCCCGGGAGTGTTTGTGAGCGCACTCACATTGTGAATTAAAGTGCGGCCCACAAGTCACATCTAGCGTCAAATCACTAGTCAATCAATTGATGGATGTCTTGTCACTTTGAGTGATTGACATCTAGTCACTATTCATTGATTGATGGGTGTAGTTGGCAAAACTTTAATGCTTGACTTTTTGAAAGTTGTAAATGGTATATGTTTTATTGATTTTAGAAATCAATTAACCTAATACACAAAAAACCAATCTCTCTCTTTCATTCTTCTCTCTTTGCTCACGGCCTAGGGCCTTTTCTTCTTCCTTTATTTTCTGGTTTTACCGAAACTTGAAGGAGAAGCATGTGATGATTTTGTGGCAAAATCAAGAGTGCTAGCACACATTCGGGGTCTTGCGAAGGTGATAGGAAAACCACACACGTGAGAAAGGGATCAACACAAAGCTTAGAGTTTGATGGAGATCACCATTGCCGAATTTGAAGAGGATCAAAACAGCCCACTGCCGAGCCTTGGAGGAGGAGAGCTTGAAGTTTTGTTCTTCGTCGCATCGCTCAACCGCTCAATGTAAGTATTTCGCAACTTCCTTGTTGTATTCATACATGTTTCTTGCTTGTTACTCGATCCTCGGGACTTAGAGATTTCCCAACACAAGGGCCACAAGAACACTAGCTCGCCCAAGTACGAAAAGTATTGGTCGGTACCCAGAAGGAGTAGGCGCAAGCCATTATTTTGAAATGATAATTGTACAGGCTTAGGTAGAGCAGAATGGCGACCCCCCACTAGGCTAGATCAATCTGAAAAATAACAGAATGGATGGGTTAGTCAAGGACAGAGTAAAGTCAGAAGCCAAATCGAAACAAAATAGAGAAGACTTACTATATCCCAAATGAGCCCGTTCAGTCGAGTTCGATACACCTCTATGTTATGGGACTTGAAGAAGCCCATGGTGGATGAATTCTAGTGGAACAAGCTAGGAAACACAACCTCCTCTCTGGAGATCGAGAAAGGTCGTGTCAGAATATCAAACTCATATGCCCAGGCATGCAAACTACAAAAATTAAGATTAGTTATTAATTACAGCAGAAAGGAAAAAGAAACAAGAGTTGAGATACATACCTCAACTAAGAAGCCATAGCCCTGGACATACAAGTTGTGCCTGCAACACTAGTTTAGTCCCCGATAAATGACCAACAGGGTCGAGGATCCCCAATTCAACTTTCAGACAGTGTATAGGTTGTGGAGTGGAAGGAGGAGGTAGAGATCTATGAAGCTGACCACATAGCAAACAGCGTGCACCCGAACTTGTACATGAGGAAGAAGAGCACGAGCTGGTAAATCTCTCACCCAGCAGTCAGAGACCTCCTCTCCCAATGGGTCTACAGGTCCTCATAAGTGAAAATCCCGGAGCGAACCTTGAGACGAATCCCAACAGCCGACATATATAATTAGTCTGGATGGTGGGAGAGTATAGGCTGCCATCAAACTCCAATAGCCGGCCCTCGCAGAGATGCCCGTAAGATCAAGTCCCCTTGAGTAATATTCATATCGCCAAAGATGAGATTAAAGATGCGTGTGGCGTCCATCCACCTCTCCACTAGAGACTGCAACCCTCATTTGTCGAGCTTTCACGTTAGGGGCGAGCATGTCATACAAACTTCGTACGCTAGCACGATTACTGCTAACTTGAGATACGAAGCATTAAACTGCAAAAAATAGAAATCAGATTAGTGGATATGTGGAAACAGCAAAACAGTGATAACACAGAGCCTATAGACTGGTCACAACATATGGAAAATTGGCCGAATATGAATCTGTAATTCAGTAAGGTTGGCCAAATCTGTAAGATTTCTGGCCGGATATGATTTGCTTGAACAACATGTACGGCTTCCGCTAATGGGCCTTGTAGAACCCTATCCATATGTGGGGTTTAAGACCCTAAGCTAGGCCTAGAACTAAGTCATACAAGTTGTGTTAAGGACAAGATATCCAGATGGATATAAAGTTGATGTAACAGATATATATTATAGGTCTGGCCGGACATAAATATTGGGGGCCTGAACTTAAAGCACGTCTGGCCGGACATAAATTAGATCTAAAATCTCAAAAAATACGATAAATAAAATAAGGAAGAAAGAAGCTTATTGGCTCGATGTTTGACATGCGTTGTCCCCCCAATGACAATAGGGTAGGGACAGGGTCCCCGTACATCACGTTCAATCGAACATGCCATACACCCAGCAGCCTATAAACATGCTAAGTCATTTTTACTGCTTCCCCTAATTAATTATATTCTGAATTATTTTTATGTTACTCATCATCATTCCTTTATGCATGTTTAATTGTTTCATTTTACTATTTTAGTTGGTGATATGCATGTGTTTATTTTACTATTTAAGATAATATGCATGCTATGCTCCATTTACTGTGTGATCCGTGAAGATGTATGACCATACTTGGTCTATGTCTGGCCGGATATATATGATATTCGATCATATGATCCCTATGATATATAGGATGGAAACTCGGACGTAAGTTCCATAGACGATTCTGAATGGACGGTAATATGATCCGCACTCGAAATACAACTCCACGTACCATTGGGAGATGACTATTTATGAAGATCATATCAATTTTAATTATATATGCCATGCCTTATTTGTTTATTGTTAATCATATTTGATTATGTTCTAAGCATACCTTTGTTTTTTTGGCTTATATATCGTCTTATACATGTTTTCATATTTCTATTATTGGTTCAACCCATAATAGTGTGCTTTGTATTACTTCAGCATATGAATATAATCATGGGTTTCTGCCCATGATACATATCCGGCCAGACTTCATGTAAGTTCGGCCGGATATATATGTTATATCTACATATCCGGTCGGGCCTCTCTAAGGCTAGGTCGATGACAGGCATACATTGTCCTTATAAGTATATGATTGTACTATTGTTGTCCTACTTTTTGATCATTAGTATGTCATCTCATCGTTATTATGACTGTTGCTCTATTACCGATGTATGAATCCGTAATTATTTAGTTTATGCACTATATTTACCAAACATTACTCAATTACTACCTTTGGGTCCTCCTTAGCAACGTGCTCCATAATTTAAATAGTAAAAATTAAATACAATATTTGCATAAATTCCTAAAGTGGCCTTATGGCCTTACATTCCTAAAAACACTAATAAAACCAAAAAAATCTAAATAATTTACGACCAATGCATTTAAAAAAATAAATAAACATCATCACATGAATAATTTTATCTCATAAAATATATTTATTTAATTTTATGCCCACTCTTATAACATATTATATTTTATTTACATGCATCTTACACATAAAAAGTAACATATTAATTATCACATAATTATAAAAAAAAAGTTAGAATACTTTTCAACATCTCTCTTTATACCAATTGTAGGAACCGATTCCTCGGACAGCGGAAATACTTTAAGACATCAGGATCGACCTTGAAAAATTTCCAGCTCTCTCCCTCATTATGGCCAAAACTTTCTAAACCCTTTTTACCTCGGTTTGCTACTATTTTTGATGATTTTAACTACCCCAAACCCCCCCTCAAAACAGCCCCAACTCAGAAACGAATTACAACAGTTTACAATCCCGAAAAACTGCTCACTGCACACTGAAATTGCTGGTTGTTCTGCTATATTTCACTAGCAATTCTGAATGAATTTCACACTCAAAACAGCCCCAAAATGTCTCCAAGTCAGCCCTTTATGTTGCCAAATTTTTCTGCACAAAAATAAAACCAAAAACAAGCCACATAAGAGGTTACTAGTGGCGCAGTGAGTCGATTTTTTCTGCTCACTGCCAAGAATGATGAAAAGAAGAAGAGGAATAAATTTGTTCCAACTCCGAATGATCTTCTGAGTTATGGCTCGCTACCAGCAAAAGGTAGTGTGAGCTAAACTCACTAACAAGGTCTCTAAATCTTTTAGAGAATAAAAAATTATCACACACAAGCTTCTTGTTTTTCTTTTCTTTCAACAACTTGAGAGAAAACCAAAAATACAAGGTGGTTAAGGTTATTCAAAAATGAATTCACTTAAAAAGAAAAACATATTTTTCATTTTATAATTAGGGTTTAGAGTTATCAAGTTTGTAACAAAATTACAAAAACAACCCCAAAACCCTATGCTAAATTCAGCCAACCCTAGTAATTTTGTCATATCAAAATTTTGATGATAAATGTCATCATAATGACATTAAATGTATTACTAAATAAAAGAATGTAACTATCATTTTAGTAATGAACAGTTAAAATACAACCTTAAACTAATTCATTTCCAAAATAATATATTAAATTATAAAACATAATTTTATAACTACAAACTTTTTTAAACTAATAATTGATTATCTCATAATCAGTTATTTAAAAAATATATTAAATTTAATATAAATTGTGACATTAATTATTAATTATATTAATAATTATAATACATGTGGGTTTATAATTGGACTATCCAATGATATTTAATTTGCTACAGTATATCGCGCTAGCACGGGGACTAAATGGACCTACAGTTCCGAGCTCTAATAATCCTGGAATATTAATTAAACTCTTTAATTAAATATTTTGAATGATTAACTGTATGTTATTACACTAAAAATCTAAATCTGCACTCTCGTAGCTACAAATATATAAAATAAGCCAAACTATGACGGTGTCCATCGATATAATCATTACATACAAATTGACCATTCACGAGTACCTCATAATTAGAGCATGTCAAAATATTTGTTATACCCCTCTAATGATTTTTACCTTAAGTACTATTGATTGTCTAATGAACGATATATTTATAACTATTGAATATTAATCTTTCTATTCGTAATAAAAATACTTGAGCACTCTAATCGTTCAAGTACCGAATCAACCCTTAAAGAAAATACTCATCTACTTATCGCAAGAAAGAGTGAACTTCATATCTATGTAAAACGTCTCTAGCCACACACCAAACCATGTCCCCAAAGTACGTAACTATTGGTTGTGATTTCTTCACTAACCTCACTTTTGTAAATCAAATAACATAATTTGTCATGCAGGAGTTCGTAGTACACTTAGGATTCAAATCAATCCATATATGACCATCTAGTAGATTGACGTGAATTTCTTTATTTAATGGATATTATAAGAAATTTATTTATATCTGGGTCCAATTATGTATGATCACATCATATAAGGTGTTTTCATTCTCATGTCACCACATTGACGATCCCGGATCAAGGTCGTCATACATTTATAGAATGGACAGCAACTATAGATAAACCACAAATAAAGTACATGCTTTATTTGTTCTCTATAAATTATTTTATATTATTATTTTTAGACTTGAATCCATTTTTTATGACATTTATACACCAAGCCAGAAGATACATAAGTAATCTAGGGTATAAGAAAGACAATATATAATATGCGATTTAAATCAAAATAATTTGATAAATGAATAATGCATATTTTATTAAATCAAAATAATTCCATTTACATGTTACATGATGTTCAAAGGCATACATCTCAACATAAGGTCGGATCTTGCGATGGCTGTAGTCCGACCTTAAATCATTCCCAATATTTCACACTGGGTGGCGACTCCTTTATTCTCCAATTAGTCACCCATTGGGTTATATGTACTCTCTACGGGCTGCGAGCCCACAGTGTAGTGGTCACCGAAATCATAGACATAGCGGTAAACCCCACTTCGCTCTTACAATATAGTATTTGCGGAAAAAAAAATATTTTTTCCCAATTTTGAAACATAATATTCCCAAATCACTTTACAGGGAAGAAATAAAGATGCATTATAGCTGCAACTCCATCCGTTTCACAAATTTGGTATGATAATTGTTAGGATTGGTGTTCTGAGCGCCAATCCATATCGTATTTATGACAAATTAATGAATACGAATAATCATTTTTCTATAATATTACCCATGGTAGCACCTCTTGTCTTTCATATACATATTCGATCTAATTTAGATTAGATTGAAACTAACTAAGGTTTAGTGACGTATATATTAGAAAAAGACCTGAGAATATATATAGTAGTTCATAGTTACAACGAGACTTGTAATTGACATTGGAAGATGTCACTACTAGAGGTATATTCTTAAATAAAGCTCCTGGTTGAAATTTACTGACATGGATCGGTTAGTAAAATCCGTTGAGATAAGTATATGTTTTATATCGAGACTTGGTCCAATGGTTTATCCTAATGAACCATGAGTCTTGGGAGACTCGTATAGAAATGTTGGTGTTTATTTGATGAGCAATAAATGACTCATCGGAAGAATTCCTAATAGATGACACACCAACGTCAATAAGAATCTTCCTGAGTCGAGTTGCATATCTAATCCTTTCTCTTGAGATACTAATGTGGATGTATGAGTGATCCTCCACACTTTGACAACAATCACGTCACTGGTCAATCTAGACCAAATCTCCACCTAATTATTTTATGTGAACTAATGCTCATGATATCTTGTGATGTATCCAAAGATGATCCATCAATCCCATGTGCGGGATTTAGGCATCCACTTCGTGATCCGTAACTCTCTGGCCAAAGTACATTATGGAAATGAGTTCAGAATGATGATTAATAGATCATGAATATGTCGCGACACATATATGAATTGTACACTAGCGAAGATTTGACGTTATCATCTATGTCTTTGATATAACTCGGATAGCATATGACGAATGGACTATATGACATGACTATAACTCGACTTATAAGATTCAGTGAGGTTATCTGTGGTCATTATAATTTGTGGGTGGGAAAATTATGGACATGTAATGTGTTCCGTGATAGATTTACCTGAACTTAGAGAGTCTCACTAATAAAATATAATCGTAAAGCAATACGGTAATTAATTATGAATAATATGGATTATTCATAATATTACATATGTCGGGGTATTTTCGTATAAAATATGTATATGTATGTGATACATAATTTAATTATATACACATTAGAATGTTGACACATGTAAAATGAATAATTATTTAATTAATTAAAGGTTAATTAATTTAATAATTATTTATTAAAGAATAATCTTATAATATTCTTTACTTAATTAAATAATTAATTTATCAAGCTTATTAGATAAGCTTTAGGCTTGACAAAATAACAGCCATATGTTAAAAGAACATTTGGCTTAATTTTTAGCAAAGTATTAATTATATTAAATTACCAAAAATACCCCTCCCATTATAAAAGCCTAATTTTTGGCAAAGGCTATTAGAGTGAAAAAAATATTTTTCCATCAACGCTTGGCTAAGAAAATTTGAAGGGTTCAATGAGGACAAAAATTAGGGTTTTTAATTTGGTCAATTCAAGCATCAAATTAAAAGCATGGATGGATTATTTATGAGCTTAAATAAAGGCTTGTAAGGAAATTAAGGTAATTTCTATTATCATTTGTGTTATAAATTATTTAAAATTTATTTCTAATTAGTTACATGAGATGTAGCTTAGATTCATGTTTATTAGATGTGTTTGGAATGATTAGAAACCTAATTAGAACCCTAGTTGTATGCATGTAATTAGTGTAATTAGGCCTAACTAGGGTGTAGGACACCAAATTACCATTCTAGAGTTACTTGAGCCACTCATTGGTGATACAGAATTGTTCTTAAGTTGCGTTATGATGGTTGACTCTCAATTGGTAATTAGGAAATTTGATTTGCATGAATTTTGAATTAATTAGGTAATTAATTTAAAAGTGTTGATTTTAAGAAATTGAAGTGTTGTGGATGAAATTAGATGTGTGATAATACGTGGGAAAAATTTCCGAAATTTTCGGAATCGTTCTGGAAGTGTTTTGGGAATTTTTCGAAAAAATCATATTAAGGAAAAATCATAATTTTGGCCATTGCTACAGTACTCGAAGTACTGTAGCCGTTTGTATAATGTATAGGAAAATTTTTGAAATTTTTGGAATAATTCTTTAAGTGTTTTGGAAATTTTCCGTATTGAGGGCAAAATGGTAAGTTACTAAAATTACCATAGTTGGCCACTGATATAGTAAATATATCACTGTAGCAGTGGGCTGGTCCGGTTTCACAAATGATCTAGTTTTCTGGTTATTTCGATCGATCGGTTCGATGAACCGATAATTGGTTAACGTCTAACCGTAAATTTTGTCCTAACTCTTCTGACGTGCAACATATTATTCATTAGCTGCTTTTACACTAGATTGTTCAACAAGAACAATCACCTGGGTCAGTGTAGTAACAACTAGTATATGTGACTTGGTTACTTTTGACGTAAGTATAAATACATCACGTAATTGATTTGCAATTAGCTGCAAATGAACTATCATTCACAATTCATTTTCATATTGACTGGTGCGAAAATTTAAATGAGACATAATAAACTAATTTTAAGAAAATATGTGGCTTACTTCAGAAAGCTTCATTTCTTTTAAAGAGAGGAAAATTGTCTCATTTAAATGATAATATGTAAAAGATAATCTGTTAGAAATTTCAATTACTAACAAGATTATGACGCTTTTCAGGATCTTCAATTAGGTCAGCAAGACCATATATGGTATATAATTATGCTACAAGCAATATTAATCTTTAGAAGTAAAACATAAATAAAGTACACAATATAAAGTACTAATTGACATCTAATTTTCTCTATTTAATTTCAAAGAGATTCGACACATTAAGGTGAACAAAGTCTGTTAGATCTTTAGCAACTCTAATGTTTATTATCTGCTGGTTATATCTATTTTTATCAATTTATCATCATAGGGATTCGTGACTATTTTTAGGACATTAATCATGTCATTTTTTTACATTTGCATATTAATTATGATATATTTTATATTCATTTCAGGGAATGATAAATATCTTATTTCCAAAAAAAAAAAATCAACTCACAATTTCAATTGTGAGATGATGTTAGATAAAGTTGAGTTACACTCAATAACAATAGACCATCTATGTGTTTTATAGTAGTCAGAGCTTCAAGCTCTCTTGTAAAAATATGGCAGAGGAAAATATTCATCATTCATGGATATTTATTTTCCTTAATGATACTTTCCAAACACATGACTTGGATTCCCATTTCAATATCTATACCCCATGAAATAAAATGCTCTAATAAAACTTCTAGAACAAAAATTTCATATTCATGTATAGAACTCCATGTTCATATATACGATACTATAAGCTTAGAACTTTAGGTTCTAAATATTTAAAGTTGTAACTTAGAACTTCAAATTTTATTTTTGTTACTTAAAATTTCGAATTCCCTTTCAGAATTCATAACTCTAAACTTCAGGTTTAAATTTAAAAATTATCGTAAAACTTCCAGTTCTAATTTATACGATTAATTTTCTAAATTTCAAGTTCATTTATGAAAATGATAAATGTAAAACTTTTGGTTTTAAGAGTTACAACTAAGAACTTCACGTCCTAATTTATTTGTAATTGTCAATAGTAATTGTATACTTATGCATCGATATGATAACCATTTCAGCCTATATCTTTGAAATTCAACATATTTCTACTGGATATGACTGAATGTGAAGCATTTTCGATGTATAGTTTAGTTTCACTTGCTAATAAAATGATGTTAAAATTCTATATATCGGAACCTTATTCCTTTGCTGCAGTAGAGTTTTTCTATCATATCTATACATAGTGGAAATTAACATTCACTATTGGGTATATTAAGAAACTGATTTTCGTGTTATATAAGAACATCATGTTCTTAGGCCAAGACTTTTAAGAAAAAAGATCGGCGACGTCATTACATAAATTTAAATAAATCTCACCTATTTACACCATACTTTTTCAAGTTTACTTAATTATTTAATTTTAGGGGCTAAAAATTATTTAAATACAATTATCAATATTTTAAAACCTTAAAAATTCTATTTTTTTAATGCAGGATCATGGGCCGGGTCGTCTATTTGCGAACCATAAGTCCAAACTGGTAACTATGGTCACTTGGGTCTACTTGTATATAAGAAAAACTTTGAGGGTGGGAATGTTCTTTTTCGCGAAAGAAAGGTAAGTGGACTTTATATGGGCTAGCCCACAAAAAGCCCGCCAAAGAGTTAGCTGTTTTAGGACCGGCCCGCTATTAACAAATCGGCATTCCGGTAGTTAGAGCCTCGAAACTCAAATCTTAATCACTGTTGATTTTCCGAACGATTCAACACTTACCTATGTCGAAAGCTATGTATAAAATTCTCTCTACGACTTGAGAGAATCAGCATGGCGAAATCCCGATTGCCCGTTTACTCCGCCAAAATCCACCCATCAAATGATCCGGAGATCGATCCCAGCTCTTACTCTCTTGAGAAAATCAAGCTCTACGAGACCAGAGCGGTGAGAATTTTCATTTTCAATTAGCTGCTGCTGTTTGGTTTGATTAATTTTTCAGTTAATTGATTACGAATTTGTGTTTTTTAATTTGTTTGGGAACAGAGATTCTATTTAATTGGAAGTGACCGGAAAAAGAGATTTTTCCGGGTATTGAAGATCGATCGATCAGAGCCGTCTGATTTAAATATAAGTGAGGACCCAGTTGTTTATTCCCCACAGGAAATTAAAAACTTGCTTCAACGGATTGCTGATGGGAATCGTGCTACCGGTGGACTCGCCTTTGTGGCTAAAGTTTATGGGATTGCAGGTTAATTTAGTCTTAAGCTCGTATTTTTATTAGTTATGCGTGTTTAGTTTGTGTGTTTTCATTTGGGATTCATTGAATCCTAATGTTGCTAATTGTTTTATTTTAGGTTGCATCAAGTTTTTGGAGTCGTATTATTTGATTTTAGTTACCAAGCGTCGACAAATTGGATGTATATGTGGTCATGCAATATATAGTATTGATGAGAGCCAATTGATTACTATTCCACATGTCTCTGTCCAATCTGACATTGCACATTCCAAAACCGAGCTCAGGTATTTTCTTTCGTATGATGCTGTAAGTCTGCTATTTCATGTTAAATCTTGAATATCAAAATTTGGAGCGATGTTAGTTACTCTTTTTAGGTATTAGTTTGAAGGTAAAAAAGTCAATATTTTTTCTTGGAGATGCCGAAACTTTGTTGTGTTTTGTGATTTCTAGGACAGAAGTGTTGAAAATCCCGATAGGATTTGTAGTTAATCCAAAGTATGAACATTGAAAGAGAGAAGTGAGAGGAAAATGGTTGGCATGATGAAAGTATGTGAAAGGTGTAAATATGATTCTCTCCAATGAACTTATAAATCCTGAGAGTTTTTAATTATCTAGGAGCCAGAAAATGGTCACCAGCTTTATCCGTCGTTTTTTATGACCTGCTTTTGCAGGTTTCAATGGAACCTTTTATTATATGCTACAAAACTATCATTTTTTTTATAATTTGAAAAATCTCCTTACCTTCCTTTTCTTTTGTTGAAGATTTTATTGATTATAATTATTTCAGTAGTTACTTATTTGCTTCCATTTTCAGACCTGCTATTATGGTAATTAATTAACCTTTGGAGTGTTTTAGTGGTTCTTATCTATTTATTTTCCAAGCTGCAGGTACAAAAAACTATTATCCAGCGTAGATCTGACCAAAGATTTCTTCTATAGTTATACTTATCCTATAATGCAAAGTCTGCAAAAGAATGTTTTGTCAATGGCTGAGGAAGGGATGCCTTATGAAAACATATTCGTGTGGAATGCATATTTAACAAAGCCCATTCGATCAAGATGCAATAACACTATTTGGACAATTGCTTTAGTACATGGGCATTTTAAGCAGGTATTGAATGATTGTCTAGTTCCTCTCTTTCTGCTATTGTCTTCATTGAAGAACATGGAT
Source organism: Zanthoxylum bungeanum (assembly GCA_019454045.1). NCBI lineage: Eukaryota > Viridiplantae > Streptophyta > Magnoliopsida > Sapindales > Rutaceae > Zanthoxylum > Zanthoxylum bungeanum. The sequence continues at coordinate 45,253 of SKCR01011717.1, forward strand.
TTGATTAACTGCAAGTCTGTGACTATAATTTTTTTTTTTTTTTTGCATCACTCTTTGTTTGTTACATATAATTAGTTTCATGTAGCATTTTCTTGAACATGCTTTACCTTTTGAATTGTTGCATCGACACACATTCACCTTGCAATTAACTTTATATCCTTTCTTATTTAGCTCTTTCTATGTATTTTTACTTGATAAGTTTGAAGTGTAATACCATGTGGATTTATGAATGATGATTGCAGATTAGGCTATCCATCTTTGGGAGGGACTTCAGTGTTTCTGTGATTTCTAGACGCTCTCGACATTTTGCTGGAACACGGTAGTTTCTAATTTGAACCTAGATTATGTATCATCTTCCTTTTGCTTTGTTTATGTTGTACTCTGGTTTAGGCTCGCTTGCTGGCAGCGGCAGTCTTCAACTATATGGTGGTTGGATTTGGGTGTAGGTTTTGAATTCTTGTATTGTATATTGTTTGTATTTTGAATAACTGAGGTGGTAGAATTGGCTGATATTTTAAGGTGTATACTGGAGGCATGCCATAACAAGTCTTCCATAACCAACAGAAACAAGTTTATTCGTTTCCTTTTCTTTTTATTCGGTTAATTTGTGGCTGCTGGCAAACTAAGGATGGCCTAGCGCACGAGTCTTCTTACACTGTGGCCTATAGGGGAGATTCAATATGTACGCAGCCTTACCCTTGTTCTTTTTGCAAATAGGTTGTTTCTGCGACTCGAACCTGTGACTTCTAAGTCACAATGGAGCAACTTTACCATTACACAGAGGCTCATCCTCTATGTATTTTATAAGTTCCATTAAATCTACTTTTAAGAGTATTTCAAATATCATCATCCCTATATAAATACTAAGTGCAGGGAATTTGTCTTCATTTTGCAAATGTTTCCATGATTGCTTTTTTAACAGTGTTATAATTTATTTATTTTTTTTGCTACGTAGTTATTTGAAAAGGGGAGTAAATGATCGGGGAAGGGTTGCGAATGATGTTGAAACAGAGCAGATTGTCCTTGATGAGGAAGCCGGCTCATGCAAGGGAAAAATGAGTTCTGTGGTGCAGATGCGTGGTTCTATTCCCCTTTTCTGGTCCCAAGAAGCTTCAAGATTTAGTCCAAAACCTGATATTATCTGTGAGAATATTCCTTTGATACCTCTTTCTTCAGTTTGTAGCCTGAGTATTACGTTAAATAGCAAAATTCTGTTAGATGTTTATTTCACATAAACAAATCTTTTAATGCTTCTTTTTTTTTGTCTTCAGTACAGAGATATGATCCTACGTATCAGTCAACTAAAATGCATTTTGAAGACCTGGCAAAGAGATATGGCAATCCAATAATTGTTCTTAATTTAATTAAGGTTATTTCAAGTAATCTTTTGTGCAAACTTGCTTGGTTTTTATTCTCTCTAAATATCATTATACTTGATGCAGCCTAATATAGTATTTGTCTGTGAATAAGTAACTCTTCCTTGTGTAGATCTAACTGAAAAGACATGATGATTATCATGTCAAATTTTATTGATTGTGGAAAGTTCATCAATTTTTTACGCATGTTCTGGAGATTAGTTGACTTGATTTCTAAAATTTGCTGTTTTCAATCGGATTTCCTTTGTTAGCCACTTTTGTAAACAATCTGGATATTTGTCAGATTCAATTATATTTGTGGTCATCGTTATGAATTCCTTCTATTTACCGTCACAGATATATTTATATGTGAGTACAAAGTATGCATCAATTCACACATTCATGAATGGAGTAATAATTATATACGAGCTGGATAAAGGAAAATGATAGGTATTGGTTAAAGGGTAGATTTCATTGAACTATCTTTCTCCATTTACACGCGGGCGGATCCCAGTGGTTTTGAAACATGTCAGACCTCCTTATAGGGTTGGTGTTGGGAAAAAAAAGCAGCCACTACTGCATTTAATTAGGCCATACTTTGGGGGAGGTAATGAAATTACTTTAAAATTGAATCTAGATATACATTTTTATGCATGCATGTATACATTTATAACATATTGTATTCTTTATCTCCATGTCCTTTTGGTCCTCATTTATGTATTACTTGCTAGGTGGCTGAGAGTTTGTTTTCTAGAGCACAATGAAACACATAAAGACTTGTTGATATGTAACATTCTCTCTTTTCTATTTTGATTTTCAGCCTTTTATAAATCTCTTTCCACCCACCCCTCAGAGAATTTCTGATTAAATCATTTTCTACTGTTTGAATTCTTTCCTCAAGCTCATTTACATATCAAAATGCAGACTGTTGAGAAAAGGCCTCGAGAAATGATGCTAAGGCGTGAGTTTGCTAATGCAGTTGGGTATCTGAACACAATTATTCCAGAAGAAAACCAAGTTCGATTTATTCATTGGGACTTTCACAAGTTTGCGAAGAGGTAAGCATTTATTTTCTCACATTACTATCCTCACACCATCTAGCAAATGACAGTCCAGTATTTTTGAGCTTTAGCTAACTTTTTCGCTCCTTTTCTCTTGTATAGCAAGTCGGCAAATGTTTTAGCCGTTTTGGGTGGCGTGGCAAGCGAAGCACTTGATTTGACTGGTTTTTACTATAGTGGTAAACCGAGCATTACTAAGAAGAGAACCAGCCAACTTAGAGATCTGCAGGCCAGTTCAGGGGATCTTGCAAGAATTGGAAGTTGTAACGAGAGTTTAAATTCAGTAAGCAATCGAGATACAGATTTTAGTCAACAAAATAAAAGTGAGATTCCTGATGGTGCAGCGCCTAGTTTCCAAAGTGGAGTTCTGCGCACTAACTGCATTGATTGCTTAGACCGTACAAATGTTGCCCAATATGCTTATGGTCTTGCAGCTTTAGGCCGCCAACTCCATGCAATGAGTTTGACAGACGTTCCCAAAGTTGATCCTAACAGTAGCATAGCCGCAGCTCTTATGGATATGTATCAGAGCATGGGGGACGCTCTTGCGCAGCAATATTGCGGCTCTGCAGCTCACAACACTGTATGTTATTAATGACTTGGGTATCTCTGTGTTATATTTGTGGCTATGGTTTTATGTTCATTTTTTTTTAGAAGAGTAAGCTGTGAGTGTTTAGGTGTTCCCAGAGAGGCAAGGAAAGTGGAAAGCTACGACCCAATCTAGGGAATTTCTCAAGTCTATCAAGCGATACTACAGCAATGCCTACACTGATGGTGAAAAGCAAGATGCAATAAATTTGTACTTCTTCCTACCTTTCACAGTTTCTTCTTAATTTCACATGTATAATTGCTTCTACATTGGCCTTGTAATTAAACCTCATATACCCTCTCAAGTCTATTAAGCGATACTACAGCAATGCCTACACTGATGGTGAAAAAACAGGATGCAATAAATTTGTACTTCTTCCTACCTTTCACAGTTTCTTCTTAATTTCACATGTATAATTTCTGCTACAGTGGCCTTGTAATTAAACCTCATATACCCATAAAACTTGTTGAGCAGTTAAGTATGGTAGTTCCAACATTGCTTAAGGTTCTAAATGTTAGTTTGTATGAGTTCTGAAACTATCTTTTATTGCTTTTACCAGATTTTTGGGCTATTTCCAACCTCAGGAAGGTAAACCTGCTCTATGGGATTTGGACTCTGATTATTATCTTCATGTGTCTGGGATAGGTGATGACCTTTTCCCTGAGAAATGGTAAATATTTCATGTTCCATAACAAACTATAAGTTTAATATAGCATGCAATCTTGCACACAGTAACGCATTTGCTTTTCATACACATCTTTTTTTCTTTTGTAATGTTTTGCAGTTTGGAAGCTAGTGCTAAAGCTGTAGGAATTGGAATGAAACTTGCCCCAGTTCCAGCTTGCAGAGAAGACTTCTCTCGGTTGAAGTTGACTTCTTTTGATAAATTGATCGAGAGAACGTGTAGTTCGATAAAAAATGTTAGACTTTGCCATGAATCCGATCAAAGACCAGGTGGTATTTCTGGAAATTCTGGCGTGGCACCTGATGCAGCGTAATTACTCCTTTAACCTTTTCTGCATTTGTGTTACTGAGAATACATCATTTGTATTTTCTGATTTTGATTGCATGTGGGCATAATAGCCCAAAATCCGGGAACACAACCAATCCAATAGGAACCTGGGTTTTCAGTTTGGTTTCTCCTCTTAAGAAAAACTGCTCAACATTTTCTATTAAGAATTTCAGTTCAAATCTGGGTTTTTTGTACCTAAATCTACGAATTGAGTACTCAGGTTAAAAGTTTCCTTGTGCAGTGAAATTCAGCTTAAGAGTCCAAATTGGCTATTTGGCCACAGAAAGCTTGAAGGAAGTGGGGCTGCACCCAAACTCACTACAAATGAAATTGCAAATAGGGAAGTTCATAGTGAGATGAGAGTGGATGGCAATATTGACTTGAATTGGCTGTCTTCTGCTGATGACGTAAACGATGAGGATATCTTCCAAAGGTAATTTTCTCCCCAAAATATTCCCAAATTACTAAGGGGAAGGATTTATTTTTCAGTAGCTAGGCTGGCCTTCTACAAATCAGCTTGTGAGCCAAAACTTGAACTCTAAAGTTTAATGTTTCCTTTAAGCACCAAACCACAGGCGCCATTGCTGCATTTTCTTCCCTGCATTCAGCAGCAGCTTATTTGTTTCGATGTAAACTAGCTGTAGCTAGCATGCATCATGCATATACAGATGCATCCATGATATGTCATTTTATTACATTCACAACTGATGATTGATTTATGAAATTTGATAAGCATTTTGACTAGACTTGTTCAGTTAAAAATGAGGATTTTAGGCTATTTATAGATAAGTTCAAAATAACTTTCAAACTACACTTTGTTTGGCCATGCCATTTACTGATTTTGCTGTAATCTGTATATATGGAAACAAGTATTCTGTTTTTGATTCAAATTCTAGGTGTCAACCCCAGAAACTCTTGAAGTCTGGATACGGGAACACAACTATACATTTGAATGTTTGCGAATTTATTATATTAAGCACATTAAATTTTGCTGTGAAAGTTTCCCAGTTTTTCTAACATCCTATAAATATACAAATTCAATAGGACAGCCTTTTTAAGATAAAATTTGTAATCTTCTTGTTTGTATGCTTTTCCATTTAGTCCGTACCTTATGGAGGGTGCTGTTTCAAGTTTCTATTGTATTCAGGATTTAGCATTTCACGATGTATGCTTCATCTTTTTAACACCTTTTTTACTGTGTGGGTATATGAAGGTATTCTGCATTGACTTGTGCCAATGAAGCCAATGGTTGGTTTGGCGGAACACTGCTTGGTGATCAAGATGAAAACAGTGAGATATATAAGCATTATGCTGAACTGTGTCAGGTACTGGGATTTAGACTCTTTGATGTTGCAAATCATTTTGAAATACAATGCTGGCTTTGTATCTTTTTATTAGTTGCATAATTCTTGCAATTCAATTCAATTCATCATTCCATGTCATTATTCATATTTCAAATGTTGGAATCGCATGCAGGGCCCGGCAATGGAACCCTTCGAACATGATCATGAGAGGGAGAAGTACTATGCTGATGTTCTTAGAATGAATACAATTGATGTGGTGGATGATGATGCTGTACAAGCAGAGATGGCAGCAGCTCTTAACAAGTATGAGCAAATTGGTTCGAATCTGGGGATTATACACACCTCATGTAAATCATTTGCTGAAGATCCAAGTCAGTTATCGAGATGGATGATTGGGGAGGAGAAGCTGCAGAGGGTGTAAAATTCCGTCTTCAACTTTTGTTTTTTTTTTCACTTTATTCATTGTATTGTTTTTGTGCTAACTTGTGAAGAACAAATATTTGTGTAATTATATCCGATTTGATGAATGATATAATCAGTTCTCCAGTAAAGAGACATACGGAAACAAATCTGAATATGTACTTGACTCATAAATAAATAGTCTCAATCCTTTCCAAAATTCTCATGCTAAGCTTTCCATATTATGCTGCCAAGACAGTGTTCATGTACCTCTATGACGATTATACAGGACAGCTCGATAGAGGGCAGCAACATGGAGAAAGAAGATGAGTACGATAACGAGATCATCCAATAAGCCAACTATTCCCAAAAGCGCTATGGATTAAAATCAAAATATACTAATTAGTTGGTGTTACCAAAATAAGACTTTAAAAAGATGCCAAACAAAGAAATATACCTTCTGGAATAATGTCTATGGGGCTGACTACGTACACGATGCTGAGTATCATCTGCAGGTAAGAATAAGAGTGAGATTCTGTCTACATAAATTGAAAACACGGTCGGTCTCTTTCAATTAATCTTATAATGCACTGAACGCCAAATCAAACACTTAAGCACAAGCTTGGTCATAGACCATAACAATCTTGCGCACATGTTATGTTAATCTCATGGCCGATAATCAGAATTACTTGCTCATAAATAAATAATAATCAACCCGAAGAAAGAAAAAGAGGATAGCACAGATGTAGTATAGTCCCACAATATCACACTTATGACGTTTGCATATCAGATTACCATTTACGATTCTTTAGTCTATAATAGGTTATAAAAATTTCTTGCTCTAATTTCATTTAAGGGAAATTATCAATAATATACTCAAAGATTGGCACGTTATAAAAAATACACAACTCTTAGAAACTTTATTCACCGGTCTACCCAAAGATTGTAATGTGTATCAAATTTGTACCAAAACATTTGATATATCTATGATATTAAATATATTTTTTTGATAGGAACATATGATATTAAATAGGTAGATGTTTTCAACACTTTTGATACACTTTGCAATCTTTAGGTGGACTGGTGAACAAAATTTCAGGATTTGTGTATTTTTTTTATAACGTGCCAAAGATTAGGTATACTCTTGATAATTTCACTTCACTAAATTTTTATTCAATGAGTTACACCAAGTCTATACTGAGATATTCTATCAAAGTTTAAAATATATGAATAGCCTGAGCATGCCAAATAATTTCTAGAAAGATAAAAAGTAATCAAATGTATTTAGCAAATCAAAAATTATATTTATTGGTTGCACATGGTATATATAGAAGCATGCGTGGGGTTTTCTGATTGAGTTAATAACTGCAATGCAAAATACCATCACAATCATAATTTTTCAATTACTTAACTGCAATGAAAACACGGGCTCTGATGACAAGAGGAAGCGATCTGCTAGGATCCACCAGTTCCCGTACCAATCTCCGCAGTAGAAAAGGAAGGTCTCGAATTCTCTGCAAGCAGGAGAAACATCTATCAAGCTTATAACTCTTAACAGTTAAATACAAGCTGCATAATGTGAAATTCATCATAAATGAACGAGAAAAAGTGTTCACTTCCACACATTACAATTTACTAGCTCTCTTCAACTTTATAAACAAGCAATCAAGATACGTTGAAGGGAACTTAGAGAGAAGTAGGAATTAACAAAAATCACTCTTAGGCTAAGCAATTGAGAAGAATTATATGGAAGCGAGCGCAGGGGAATCATAGAGAGATCAGAATGGCAACAACAAAGATCAAAATAACTGACCAATCGCTTTTAGGGGTAAGTAAAGCTCTTGAAATGCTAAATGTTAAGAACTCAAACTTCATTATACGCCTCATCAATAGTACCACAGATCAATAACTAACAAATGCCAAACAATCTAAGTTAAGTAGAACCCGTAATTTCTCACCTGTAGAACCAGCTCTACATCTGACTACCGTCTAGCTTTATAAAATCACAAATTAAGGTGCTTACCAAATACTTTATTTGCCATGCACTTTCAAAGATAAGCAGACGCACACAGTTACAGACTATGTAATCTTACACCAAACACGACAAATGCACATCATTTTATTCGAAATATTGGCACCAAAGAGTCGAATAATCAATATACCATAAACACGCTAAGAATTGCAACAACAAAATTGAGTACAGTTGCAGCTAAAGAAACATAATAATATACCTGGAAGAGACCATTAGCAGTTGTAGGCCCACCATAAAGACGATTATAGGATTCAACGCTTCCAAGAATAACACCAACGGCAGGATCATCGCGTTGCCTCAGTGAATCCTCAGTAGGAATCAACAAAGTAATCGGACGACGACACAAAGGGCATTTACATGGTTGAAGTGCGGATCCATTTTCCCAAACCTGAATAATACAGTTACCTTTGTAGGAAACAAAAAGCACCCAAATCAATCAAATTCACCACTACATAAAAAAAAAAAAAATTGAATAAAATTAAGAGGGTAAAAATAATAAATAATAAATGCACCGCAAAACCAGTGAGAGCAATTTGCTTGGCATGGAACGTTGAAGTTTTCATGGCATACAGAGCAGAAATCGCCGTCTGTAGGTCCTTCCATTCTTCTTATTTCTCTTCTTCACTGCCTTTCACTATCGATCAAAATCTCTATTTGCCTGATTGCCTCGGTCAATTTTGAAGGTGAAAGCCCCATTAAACAAAACGAAAAGGGCCTATTTAAATACATATTTATATTTAATTGTAACAAAACTTAGGGACCTTAAAGTTATTTCGTGGGTTAGGCCGTTAGGGTCACTTTTTTAAAAAACTATACCTGCTAGTCAAGTAAGGAAAAGATACGAGCAAGTAGGCCTAACCGTTGCGTTCTGAACTGCGAACCGGATAACAATTTAATTGGTCAATGGTTCGGCGGTTCTGAATTGAATTGGAATCGTCGAAGAATCGGTTCGGTTTCGGTTCTCTAAAATTGACGAACGGAATCTCGAATCGAATCGGAACTGGTGGTTGAACAAAATCGAACCTGAATCGCAAGAACCGAATTGATGATGAACTGAACCATTGGACTGAATTGCGGAACCGAACCACTGGACCGAACCACGGAACCTAACCAAATTTGATGTTTATCTAACAACTTCTTTTGAGATTGGTGATAGTATATATACAACTGTAAACTTTAATATTTTGGAATGATGGAAGCAACACACCAGACAATTTCCAATCTTAGCATTACTTTCTAAAGATATTCTAGCATCCTCAATGTCAACAGTCGACGTGATCTAAGGATTCAATACATCACCAGTTCCTAAGAAGATGTCCAAGAAGAAATTCAAGTCCAAAGTTATCAAGTTAAGTGCGAGTAAAAGTGGATCCAAGAGCTTCAAAGTATGTGCAGTAATGAAGGGATTCAAGATATAAATAAAGGCCTCCAAGAGGGGTTAATATTGGTATTTATTCTAGAGTGAGCTGAATGTTATGAGCTAATGTTTTATTTATTTTTGTTATTTAATTTATATTAAACATTATTTTTATTATTAGTTTCCTAATTTAGAATTAGTTCTAGGACTTTACTCTTTTGTTATTGGCGTGAGCCAACATTAGCCATTAGGGATTAATTGGGCGTGAGCCTTAGGTTATTAGCTAGGGGTATTTTTGGGTTTTAGCATATTAAAAATTAGGGTTACAATATGTTATTTAAACACTTTATCAGAGAGATTAATGATTATTTATTTGACTTAATCGAGGGAACTCAAGTAACTACAATTGAAACAGCTGACAGCGAGTAGTCAATTAGGACAATTGTTATATAATGAGTTATTTTTGTATTATGGATACAATAAAATAAATTTTGTGAAATTAAAATTTTATTAAATGCTTAAACCGAACCGTACACTCTGGTTCGGGTCATAGCTAATGGCGAGTCCCCAGGTAAAAAAACGACTACATTTCTGTCTCAAAGTCAATGCAGCCTCTTTATTGCTTCCACTTCTTCCTTTCAAGATCAATGAGGTATTTATTTTATTTTGCTTCGCTATTTCTATTAAATTATTTGTTATAATTGAATTTAATAGAAATAAATTTATCTAGGTAATTTTGTGGATTAATTTATAGGTTATTGTTCCATCTGAGAGTAAAACACTTACGACTATTTTTCATTTCAGGATAATTCGGGAAAAATTATTCCTCGAACAAACCTCCCACAAACAGTGAATTTGTTTGGTTAGTTGAGAACCAAAGCAAACTTGACAGACAAATCAGAAAACACAGAAAAGACAAAGGATTTAACATGATTCAGTGGAATGGATCCAGCCTACGTCTATGGGAACAAAGGGAAAAGAACTTTTATTACCACATCGGGTCAGACTAACCTGTCTTATCTCTCACTTACACTAAGTTTTTTCTCTCTTTTTACAAGTTGTGAAGATGCTAAAAATTGCTAGAAAACGATTAGCTCAACCAGAGAGTTGAAGAACCCCCTAATATGAGTCTTCAACCCCTATATATAGTTGTGGACGCTGGATTTCGCCCGAGATCCACAATCGAGAATTTGTATGATGAGGCACTAGCGATTCTGCAAAACGAAGGTAGAGTGAGCGGGGAGTTCCTACCCACTGGTGTGGTGGGCGCCGTAGGCGCTCCGACGCTCAAGTCAGTAGTGAAGACGAGCAAAAAGTGTTGGAAGAGCAAGGTCTGAGATTACCTTGACCTCCGTAGATTGACGTGAGGGTGGTGGTCCGGTGTATTGAGGGTGAGAGGGTTTGAAAGCTTTTTAAATTACCGAATAAATTATTCAATATCCAATATGAATAATTCATTCATATTTCACCTAAAAATATTTATTCGTTATCAAATAACGACATAAATATTTAAGAAACATTGCGAAACTTTTACGAAAACGTTTTTCCGTAAAATGGCATAAAACGCGTTTTTGACCGAACCGACCACCCAATGCACATGAGGACTGCCCAGGTCAGCCCCAACAGTACTAGGGCAGTTCATGGGCTGCCCGAACAGTGACCAATTCACTGTTTGGGCAGTCGTCACCCGGTTGGCTCAAAAGTCACCCGGTAACGCCGTTTTTCACTGTTTTCGCATATTTCAACTCCGAAACAGGTTCCGACAATTGTTCCAATGCCCAAAACACATCCAATACATTTATACATCATACTTTTCATCACCAAAATCACAGAATTTCCAGATCTGATTTTGTAACAAAAAATATCATTTTTCATGCTATAAATCTAATTTTCTCAACATTAATCACAACACCAATCCAAGCCACCATTAATGAAGCACCCAAGAACAATTCTAGGTATTACAAGAGTGGTCATAACACTCTAGAATGGTAACATATCATCAAATGATCAAATTGAATAAATATTACAACAATATCATTCAATACTACTTCACACATGCACCAAGCCTTCTAATCTATCTTCCAAATCAAAAAGCCCCAATTTCTAAGAAGTAAATAAACCCTAGAATCATTCTAGTAATTCAAGAACAAGAAACTAATTTTCTATACTTAAGAATTTTAAAGATTACCTACTAATCTTCAACTTTCTTTAAGTTTTTCCTTGAATTTTTCACTTTCTTCTTTCTTGAATCATCAAGCAAAATTTGGAGATCTATTTTGGAAGATGAATTCGGCCATGGTAAGCCATGAAAGAGAAAAGAAATTTTTTTCTCCTTTTAAAGTACCATTGCCGACTTTGGAGGGGCAATTTGGTCAATTTTCCCAATTTAATTCAATTAAATAAAGATAAGCTTTAAGTTTGACAAATCAAATTTGCACACTTCAAGCTTAATAAAATCATGCCACATATAACCAATAATAATCAAACATATTGCATAACATTTATGTAATGTAGATATTATTTAATTATTCAAATATTTAACATTTAAATATCTAAATAAATAATTAATATAATTATTATCATATATGTATTTTTATTTACATTAAATAACAAATACATATATTAATGGCATGTGTCAAAGTCTCATTTGACAATTAATTAATATGTATCAAATCAAATTTTGTATCAAATACAAATACACATTAATTATTAATTGACCAAAATTCCCTAAAGCATGTGTTTTTGTTTAACCGTTTAAACGATTCGAATTAACTCATTTAATCCGGTGAAGTATTATGAATAATCTGTATTATTCATAACGCGTTGCCCAAGTGCTCAACGAGTACACTTCATATTGTGGGACTCTCTAAGTTTAGGTTTATCCGTCACGAAATCCAATTTTGTGTCCATAATTCACCCACTCATGAATTATGACGACCACGGATAATCTCGCTAAACTATGCAAGTCGAGGTCATTGCATACGTATAATCCCTCTGTCACAGGCTATCCATATTATACCTGAGATATAGATAAAAAAGGTCAAATCCTTATGGTATAATATAGTCGACTTTCAAATTTACGATCTCTAAATAACACTCGGAACTCGCTTCCGAAGTTATACCACGGCCATGGATTTACCAGATCGCAAACACGTGTAGAATACCTATGTCTTGTACACAGGACTGACGAATTCTATCTTGATATGCACTGGATATCATGAGCATCAATCCACACCTAAAGAACATGCGAAGGTCTGATCTAAATAGATCGGTGATGTGACTGCCATCGAAGTGTGGATGATAACTCATATATCCACTGTGGTATCTCAAGTCGAAAGAACACTATGCTCGCTCAACTCGAGAAGATTCCTATTGACGTTGGTGTACCATCTATGAGGAAATCTTCAGTGAGTCGTTCAATATTTATCAAATAAATACCTACATGTCTATAAGAGTCTCCCGAGACTCATGGTTTATTGGGATAAACCATCGGATCAAGTCACGATATACGACATGTACTGGTCTCAGCGGATTTTACTAACCGATCCGTGTTAGTAAATCTTGACCAGGAACTTTATTTAAGGATATACAACTTATAGTGATGCTTTCCAATGTCAATTACAAACTACGTTGTAATTGCGCACTACATTGTAAATCCTAGGGTATTTGTCTAATATACATGTATCACTAAATCAGATTTAGTTTCAATCTAATCATAATTAGATATCTAATCGTAATTAGATCGAATATGTATATAAAAGACAAGAGGTGCTATCATTAAATAAGTAATATTATGGAAAATGAAATTGTTCGTATTCATAAATCAGACATAAATACGATCCGGATTGGCACTCCGAGCACCAACCCTAACAGGTGTAGGTGTACCTAAGCATTGATGTCGTTTGGACCCGTCAAAGGTCATACAATGTTGATGGAGCCAAATAAATATCAGGGATAATCCTCAGTCGACTTGACATAGATTTTGATGTTGCTTTGGACCTGTCAAAGGTCATATTACGTTAATGGAACATAACAAATACCTGGGATGATCCTCAGCCGACCAGACATGATGATGATCTGGGAGACTGTTACGAGCTATGGGAATGTTCCCGTAGACGTGACTAGATGAAGGTTCAGGATCACATCCAGTCGAACAGACCTGATGTGGGTCCGAGGGAGTCTATTATTTCGTCTGGACTAGATGAAGGTCCAGGTCTTGATTTTGACTCAACATGAGCCAAATATATATCAAGGATGATCCTCAATCGACCAGTCTTGGATGATGGAGTTGCTCGATAATGGGATGATACTCGGTAAACCCGACCTGGGTGTTGATGTTGCTTGGACCTGTCAAAGGTCATATTTAAAGAAAATAAATAAATGTTAGAGAGGATTATCGGCCGACCCGAAATGGGTGTTGATGTAGCTTGGACCTAGGATGATCCTCGGTCGACCCAACATGGGATGATCATGTAGCTTTGCCCTGTCAAGAGCAACATCATGTCTAAAGAAAATAAATAAATATTAGGGATGATCCTCAGCCGACCCGACCCAGGTGTTGATGTAGCTTAGACCTGAGATGATCTTCGGCCGACCCGACATGGGATGATCATGTAGCTTTGCCTTGTCAAGAGCAATATCATGTTTAAAGAAAATAAATAAATGTTAGGAATGATCTTCAGTCGACTAGATGAAGGCCATGATAAACTCTAGTCGACCAAACCAGCTAAGGGTCGGGGGAGTCTTCAATGTCGTCTGGATCAGATGAAGGTCCAGGTTTTACACTCGACTCGACATAAGCCATTGGGGAATGTTCCCATCGACTGGACCATATGAATGTCAAGACAAACTCCAGTCGACCAAACCAGCTAAGGATCGGGGAGTCTTCAATTTCGTCTGGACCAGATGAAGTTCCAGGTCTTGAACTCGACTCGACATGAGTCATTGGGGAATGTTCCCGTAGACTGGACCAGATGAAGGCTAGGATAATCTTCAGCCGATTGATCCTGAGGAGGAGCAAGGGGAGTCTTCAATGTCGTCTGGACCAGATGAAGGTCCAGGTCTTGAACTCGACTCGACATGAGTCATTGGGGAATGTTCTTGTCGACTGGACCAGACGAATGCCAGGACAAACTCCAGTCGACCAAACTAGTTAAGGGTCGAGGGAGTCTTCAATGTCGTCTGGACTAGATGAAGGTCCATGTCTTGAACTATATCGTATGATGTTGCCTGCAAGTTTCAAAACCACAATCATGGTAAGTGATAAAAGAGAACATTGATACATGTCGTCTGGATACTTCGTTGAATGGGACTGCGATGGTTCTATCATAATAATTATGTTCTATCGACTGGGTTGGATGCACATCTTTCTCTGTCGATTAGGAAATCTGGAATAGATGCTACAAGTTGATGATTATTTATTGTCGTCTGTTTCAAGTTACCACATATCATTCCTTTCAGAATGTCCCCAGTCGACTAGACCTGATAAAGGTCCGATGGAGTCTTCACTCCAATATGTCTGATGAAGGTACATGAGGGACATCACTCCATTAGACTTGATGAAGGTCCATGAGACTTCGGTCGATTGGATCTGATGAAGGTCTAAGAGACTACGGTCGAATAGACGGTCGAATGAACCTGATGAAGGTCCATGAGGGCTGATAAGCGGAAAATATATCAATACTTATCGCCTCTTTTACTTAATATTTTGTAAGTTTCTCGAGTCTTGTGAACATTTTGATGTATTTTTGGTTATTTTGCAGATATAAATAACATTGGGACTTAATGGAATCAATTCGGGACTAAAACGATGACATTTGGAACAAATAAGGGCAAAACAAGAATTTTACACGCGCATCACGTCTCAAGCCTTCACGCGTCGCGACTTGTAGCAAGACAGAAAGTGGCATCAGCATATAACGTGGGCGCCGCGACTCCAAAGACTTTGCGCGTCGCGACTCTGACACAATAATACGTCGAAAGTTTGCAGCAGTGACACGCGTCTTCTACTATTGAGCGCGTCGCGACGCGGGCCAGTTTTGTTGCCTATAAATAGCAGCCCAAATTAGATGTAAAACTCATGCTTTCTTTTGGGGATTTCTCTGGAAAACTTAGAATAAAGTATCTTGTGTGTTTATTTAAGCTTTCTTGTATTTACTTTTTATTTTAATAATAAAATTTTGTGTGTTTTTATTCAAGCATGAGTAGGTAATCTCGTTTCCCTGGAGTAAAGGGTGAAGCTTCTAATATGATAAGGTAGATTAATCTCACTTATTATAATCTATAAATTGTAATTTAATAAGCTGGATTAATTATAGACAAACGTTGATACCACCTATATGGTTGTTTTATATATTTGACATAATTAATTACTACCTATATGGTCGGTCTTTATGGACAGATGACTACCACATATATGGCTGGTTTTATGGACAAATAATATCACCGTCTTTATGGCTGATTTTACATATTTGACTTAATTAATTAATTGGGTAACATTAATAATTTTTATATTATAATAAAGTGAGATTTCTACATTTGAAATATTAAAAGTGGATCCCCTAACTCCAGCGTTTTATTTCATTGTTGTATTTTAATAGTTTCCAACTAAGTTGTATGATATTTTGTTTATTTATTTATTTAGTAATCATAGGTATGTGTTGTAACTAATTACATTATCTAGGGTTGTGATGAAAACCAATATTAATGATTTTATAAATTGATTTATCTTATATCTTGTGTGATGTTTTGGCTTATTTATTGAGTTTAGATCTTAATGCTTATTGTTGCTTGGCCACGAATAAGACTGATTTGGTAAACTTAAAATGAACTTGACAAAGGGATTTTAGGTTTATCCGTAGATTCAATAACACACGATCTCACTTTAGGGATTTCCCTCCGGGATGGAAATATATATGTAGGGCGGGTGTGACTGTTGGGGCAGTTGTGGAACCCCTAGGGTCGGATCGGTGCTCCGGGCAGCGGAAATGGGTCTAACCCATATATATCAAGTATGAGTATAATTTTAAATTATTTAATGAAATACTATATTCATTACGAGTGTATAGGAAAAAATCGGAACTGAATCAGAGTTCGAAAACTCCCGAACGAACAAAAATAAAATTGCCGCGCGCGTACGCATGTGCTAAAATGCACGTAGCGTGTGCACACACACTGTAGCAACCAGGTCTCCACACAATTTTTTTTAATTCATTTCTTTCCTTTTCATTCAGCTCACATTCCAGTGAGCTGAATGAATTAGGGTCTTTGACCATAATTCTTTCCGGTCTTCCCTAAACACTTCAAAAACACCCAAAATTAATTTTTAATTTCAAAACCAACATTAACACATGTTATAGAATAAAAATCAAGTTTTTCAAAATATCAAATATTTTTACAAAAGCATAAATTTATTCTAAATACGCACTTGCGTAAATTTTGAATCCATTACACAAACCAAATTAGAATCCCAATAAGAAATGTCTCGTGAACAATTCTAGGTCACCCAAAGGTGGTCAAGTGATTCTAGAATGGTAGCCATAGCTCTAAGCTTTAATCAAGAGTTCCAAACTCTAATTAATTGTTTCATGTCCAACATGAACATCTTTGACCTAATTACAAGCATGTTGTGTTTATACTTCCAAAGCATCCTAACATAATTTATTAGCCTTATTTCAACATTAAACTATGTGATCATGCATCTAATACATAAATAAACATAGCTTAGGAGAAGATCAAACATTACCTAGTAAGCTTGATGCAAGATCCAATCTACTTCTCCTTTGTTGAAATCGTCGAAGAACCTCCAAGGTGTGCAAGCTTGACTTCAAGATCCAATCTTGTTTACAATGCTTCCAAGCTTCACTTCAAGATCCAATCTTGATTTCTCCTAGATGAAATGTTGTAGAGACCTCACAAGCTTCTCTAAACACTTCTCTAACTTAGGCTAATCTCTCAAGAATTTGTTTGTGCTTGTATTTGAACTTGTAATTAAAACTTTCCTAAAGCTTGCTATTTATAGCAAAACTTAGGCAATTTTTAATTAATAAAAGTTGTAATCAACTTTTAAGTGGGCTTAATCTAATTTGTCCAAATATATATAATTAGGTGTGATTAATCTCCATTGTCTCACACTTTGATTTAATCCAATTAAATCAAGCCAATGATTAGGAAATGGATTAGTTAAATGTTTGCCACCTTGATTTAATCCAATTAAATCAAGCCAAAACCACATATTATTACATACTTACAATTACCATAATATCCTCAAATGGTAGAGATAATTATGATTTTATAATTAAGCCCCTGTGTAATTATTGAATTAATCCAATTAGGTCAAAGTAAATAATCAATGTTATCCAATAACACTTGATTATCTTAGTTGATAATTATAATATCGATAATTATCTTTTATCAAAATTAATCGGCTACCCAAGTGCTCAACAAGTACACTTCATATTGGGACTCTCTAAGTTCAGATACGTTCGTCATATAAGTCTGGCTAATATGTACGCAATTCGTCCACCTCCGAATTCGCGAAAAACACGAACGACCTTTCTGAACTATACAAGTCGAGGTCATCACATATGTTTGATAATCCCTCCGTCGTAGGCTATCCGAGTTGTGCTTAGGAAACATAGAATATACCGTCAAGTTTCTGAGGTGCACATCTCATGTCGACATGTCCAAGATTCTTTACAACTGATGCGATCCACCCTAGGTGATCGACTTTGGCCAAAGTCTTTAAGAATCGTGACTTTCACATGGATACCTAAACCCCTTATGGTACACATATGGGTCGACAGATCCTATCTTGCTTCACACTTGATTACTGAGTGCATCGGTCCACACCCAACGAACATCTAGAGGTCAGACCATGAAAGGTTTCTGACATACATGGCATCAAAGTGTGGAGGATCTCACACAAAATCAATGTTATCCTATAGTCAAAGGATTACATGCTACTGCTACTCACTCGATGAGATTCCTATTGACGGTGGTGGTGTACTTCTAACTATTAGGAATCACCTGTGAGTCATTCAGTATTCGCTCCAACGAATACCCACATGTCTATATGAGTTTCCAAAACTCATGGTACATCGCGTTAACCATTGGAACTCCAATTCCAAATATGACATGTGCTAGTCTTCTAGGTTATAGGAATTCGACCGTATTCCAAAACCAACGACTAGGAATATTTACTTTAAGAATAGTTTACACCTAGTGTCAAGACTATTATATGGTCGATGTCATTCTTAGCATATCTATACATCAATTTAATACGCATAATGACAATACCATTAATGAGGTATGAAATGAAAAATGTAGTTATTTTATTAATAAATAATAAAATATACAAATCAGATTGGCACTCCAAGCACCAACTCCATCAGTAACCACAATTGGAACTTGAACTTAATGAATTTGGGGTTTTTTAGTTAACATAGACATATAGTTAATTAAGTAACTTTGAATATTTGCATTTGACCATCGAAAGAGACTAATGGATACATTTGTGTTCCAGGTTAATAAGTCAGCATATTGCACAAGTATAAGATAATCAATTCATCCTTAGAAGAATATTGGGAGGATTCACAACCTTGGATATTTTCATATCATTAATTAATTTTGGAATCTAACTTAGTTTTATTTATTTATTTCATAATCCAATCAACAATCAATTACAATTAGATACTTTTAGAAATTTAGCTTCATTAATTAATAACATAAGTAATAAGTCCTCGAGGGATCGATACATTTATACTACTTGAGAGATACGTGCGCTTACGTAACGTGCATTTACCGTCGATCAAGGGCCTTCACTCCTCACTCCACTAGTCCTGATGAAGGTCCATGAGAGTCTACTAAACCTGATGAAGGTCCATGAGACTACGGTCGAATGAACCTGATGAAGTTCTATGTGGGTCTTCAATCCTCACTCCACTAGACCTGATGAAGGTCAATGAGAGTCTACTAAACCTGATGAAGGTCCATGGGAATCTTCACTCTACTAGACCTGATAAAGGTCCATGAGAATCTTCACTCTACTAGACCCGATGAAGTTCATGAGGCTTCGGTTGACTGGACTTGATGGAGGTCCAAGAGACTTCATTCTACTGAACCGGATGAAGGTCCATAAGAATCTTCACTCTACCTGACCTTAAGAAGGTCAGAAGGCTTCGGTTGACTGGATCCGATGGAGGTCCAAGATATTTTAGTCGACTGGACATGATGGAGGTCCTCAGGATTCTTCACTCTACCCGACCTGATGGAGGTTCCCGGGGTTCTTTACTCTACCCGACCTGATGAAGGTAAGGTGGCTACGATCGACGGGACCTGATGGAGGTCCATGAGACTTTGGTCGACTGGACCTGATGGAGGTCTTCGGGGTTCTTCACCCTACCCGACCTGATGGAGGTCCTGGAGATTATTTACTCTACCCGACCTGATGAAGGTCCTGGGGATTCTTCACTCTACCCGACCTGGTGAATGTGAGGTGGTTACGGTCGACTGGACCTGATGGAGGTCCAAGAGACTTTGGTCAACTGGTTCTGATGGAGGACTTCCTACGTAGTCAGAAGTTGACGATAATCCATACATGTCGTATGTAGAATAGATGACAATCATTCCATATCGACTGGAGAAAATGAATATCCTTTCATGTCGTCTGGAAGAGATGACAATCCTTCCATGTAGTCTGTAGTAGATGACATTCCATCAATGTCGTCTGAGAAAGATGTCAATCATATTATATCGTATGAATGAGATGAAGATTCATTCATGTCGTTTGGAGAGAATGACTATTCTCTAATATCTTCTGGAAGAGATGACAACTCTTCATGTAGTCTAAATAAGATGACAGTTCATCCATGTCATATGGCGCTGATGGCGATTCCTCCCCGTCATATAGGGGAAGATGACAATTTATTCATGTCGTATGAAGGAGATGACAATTCATTCATGTCGTATGGGGAATATGGCTATCCTTCCACATCATTGGGAGTTTATGGAAATCCTTCCATGTATCTAGGTCTGTGGATCCATCATGTAGCATCATGTCTGGGATGAATTTATGTGGGAGTTGTAGACAACAGAACCTGGGCAACGCTGTTCTAGGCTCGCGGCCTAGTTGGGAAGTACGAAATAACATGGAGTCGCCACCCGGTGTGAACCAGGACAAAGATTTAAGGCCGCACTCACCCCTCGCAAGGGAAGACCTCAAACCGTTGGGTTCGGAATGGTCCCTTACTTATGTCACTTGTGATGATATAATTTGTGCAATGAACTAACCAAGTCTACTCAATAATCATGCTCAAGGGTACTTAGATCTAACATGCTTTCATCCAAATAACTCCACGCAATGTAACACAACGAGCATATTGAACCATTAAATCAACATGTATAAATCATTATCCAAACACATCATAAACTAATAACATGCATAAGGAACAACCTAAATATGCTTTAACAAATAAATAAAAAACTAAATTAAACCATGCTTTAAATAATAAATAAACGGCCTAGAACTATGACATGTTCAAATACAAATTTGGATGAGACGAGATACGTGCATCTTAAATGGTACGTGGCGTTGTATCCCGAGTGCAGACCGCAATACCGTCCATTCGGAATCGGCTACGGAATTTACGTCCGGGTTTCCATCCGATATACCACAAAAGGGAACACACATCCCGCTCATCCAACAATCACATCATGCCTCAAACGACTCTCATGCGATAATATTCAAATTAAATAAAATAAACGAAAGATAATAAATAAAAAGGTGCCCTCAGGTCTAACTCTTTTGTCGTCTAAGAAAGGGCGTTACACGTCCGTTGGAAGGGTGAATGATCCGACTACTTTCCGATTTGTCTACTCAACGTTTTCCCTCGTTGTTTTGATGCTTGGGCTGCTGTTTTAAGTCCGTTTCCCTGCTGTTTTGCTACTACGTTTCAGGTCACTTTTTTGGTCGTTTTGTGGACTGTTTTGGGTGATTTTGGAGGCTAATGGCTTGCGGTTTTTTAAGGGCTTTTAGGGGGAACTTTGTGCAGTTTTTTGGTGCAGTTTTTAGGTGTTTTTGGGGATGTTTCGGGGTTAAAATTCTGGCCAAAACCGATCAGGTCAGTGGGCTGATTGTGGCAGAGAAAGTGTGCAGTGCAGTGAGTGTTTTTGGGACTGTTTCAGGCGTGAATTGATGGGCTGTGTGTGGGGGATGTTTGTGCGACTTTAGGCAGTGTTTGGGGCTGTGAAAAGGATGTTTTGGCGTGGTTTGAGAGCTGTGAATGGGCTGGATGCGTACAGAGGGGCTGTGTGCAGTGGCTAGGGCGTGAATGGTGTGGTGTGGAAGAGGTTCACGGCAAAGCTTAGGGTGTCTTGGCTTGGAGGTGCGGCAATGGGGCTTGGAAAAAGGATGTTGGACGTGCAAGAGGAGGCTTAGATGTGTCTCTAGGGCGTGAATGGTGAGGTCTGTGTGCTAGGGTTTGAATGGGTGGTGAGGGCCTCGTTTTATAGGCAAAAGAGAGGAGACTTTCCTTATCCGACTAGGAATAGAATTTCTATTGATAGTGACATTTATTCTAATTGGTATCTCATAAGGAATAGATCTCCTAATTTAGGATTGTGATTGGATTTGATTAGGAAAGGGATTTGATTTGATTTCTTCTAATTAGGAAAGGATTTGTCTTGATTTTAGCATGTGATAAATGTGCTTTTGCCTAATTAGAGGGGATATGGGCGTAAATGGGGCTCCATGGGCGTGTGGGTTTGGTCTTAGGTAGGCTTGGGTATTTTGTGTTTGGTTTGGGTTTGGTAAGTGGTCTATGGGGTTTTGGGCCTAAGATAAGCTTTGAAACGGAAGTCCAACAAGCAACCGAAGCTAAACAACGAGGTTAAATCTAACAAGAATTCCATTTTCCAACTTTACCCTTCTAACGTCCGTTTCCCGCGACTTTCATGACTAAAGAGGTAGTTGCCTCCATACGAGACTCATCATTGGGCTAATGTGTAAAAATGCAATTCTTACAGTCGCCTCCACTTTGATGGGACTTGTGTAGTGTGTGACAATGAAAATCCTATCAAAGTACATGCAATGCATTTTTACTTACCTGGCTCGCCAGCTGCCACCTGGTCTGCCCGTTGCTTCGAACTGAGTTGATTGTGCGATGGGCACCTCGACCCTGGGACGCATCCCGGAACTGCTAGTGACAACGGGGGCACCTCGACCCTCGAACTGATGATGTAGTGGGCACCTCGACCCTGGGCACGCATCTCGACCCGGAATTACAGCCAACAACGGGGGCACCTCGACCCTGGGCACGCATCTCGACCCAATACCGCTGACAATAGGGACCTTGCCCTGAATATGATGATGTAGTGGGCACCTCGACCCGGAACTACAACCGACAATGGGGGCACCTCGACCTTGGGCACGCATCTCGACCCAATACCGCTGACAATAGGGACCTCGCCCTCGAACTGATAATGATGTAGTGGGCTTTGCCCCCAGACTGATACTAATATGGGCCTCGCCCCCAGACTGATGTTGATTATGGGCCTCGCCCTCAAACTGATACTAATGTGGGCCTGCCCCCTATCTGATACTGATATAGGCTTCGCCGCCAAACTGATACGGATGTGGGCCTCGCCCCCAGAGTGATGTGGGCCTCGCCCTCAGACTGATGTGGGCCTCTCCCTTAACTGATGTGGGCCTCGCCCTTAACTGATGTTGATGTGGGCCTCGCCCTCTATCTCATACCGCTGTGGGCCTCGCCCTCAGACTGATACTGACGTTTATATTTCCAACTATTGTATTGCTTCTCCTCGGGATAGCCTTGGTAGCTAAACATATTTTCGTCCTCAACGAATGCTTCATGTCAAAACCCGAGAACCTTCGAAGTACTCGATATACTCAAACCCGATCATCTGAACAGGTGATCTAAACTAGACTCCTAGTGAGTGTTTGCAAAGGCTCTTTTGCAGCTTATTCCTTAAGCAAGCCAACTTGATGATTTCGCTTCGGAAAATCGGACCGATGGGTCTAACCAACCTGGATGTCTAGGTCACATTCTGTGATTACTTCGTCATACTCAACATGATATGGTCTTCTTTATTTTGCTTTCGTCTCTTTCTTTTCATTCTTTTTCTTTCTCTTTTCCCTTTTCTTTTTCTTTCTTTCTTTCTTTTCTTTTTTTCTTTTGACTCACCTACCCTTTAAGGTAGCATTTCTCCTCATGGTGGTCCTAATACTCGCCCATGGGTAGCTTCACGCTTATCGGTTATAGGCGGTCTTTTTTCTTTTCTTGTCATCGCAGAGACTGTCTTTCTTTATTTCCAATCATATCATGTATCGTAGCGTACGTAACCCAGAATGGACATCCAAGCAAACGGTCACTCATCGATCCACCATCTCTTCAGCTAGTCATCTCATCAACCGCTCGGGCTTCTACTGTTGAGATACCTTTTATCAAGTGCTTCATGAGTCTAGCCAAGATCAATCCATTCAGAATACCGGATAAGAGCACGTCTCGCATTTCTCGTTTCTAAGGCTTCTCCCTACAGCACACAATGTCATCACCGGACATGTGTTTAACCATCAAAAACTTCTCTCTCACTTTTTTTTCACTCACTCACTCACTCTAAGGAATTATTCCTCTCTACTGCTGACCATGTGGGCTTCGCCTTCGGGATCCAGACCCGAAATTCAAACTCAATATGGGCCTCAACCCTCAGATCACCATCTGAATCTTAACACCGATGTGGACCTCAGCCCTAGGATTTCTACCCAAATTCAATACAGTGCTTTCGCTATTTCTGATTGGCTTGTCTTTGTCGCTTTCTATTTTCTTCTTCGATACCTGTGAATATAAAACAAAAACACAAAACATGCAAAAAAAGAAATGCAATAATGGGTTATATATGTGCATGCATGCATGCGTTCTCCTTATCCCGTTGGGTTAGGTCTTCTGCGGGTGACTATTCAGTCTTCTGTCCCTCAGGCAAAATAAAACTTCAATCTGTCAACATTGATCGGCTCGGTGAACTCATTCCCTTCCAAGTCCGACAGTCTCACTGCTCCATTTCCCATTACCTTCTGAACAATGTATGGTCCTTCCCAATTTGGTCTGAACTTCCCTCTTGGGTCTGTCGTCGACGGCTTCGACTGCTTAAGTACCAGATCATATTTCTTGATCTTGGTAGGACGCACCTTCTTATTAAATGCTCGGGCCAACCTCTTCTGATATATCTGCATGTGATGCAAGGACTTCATCCTCTTCTCATCCATTAATTCTAACTGCTCAAACCTCTGCGAGGTCCATTCTTGTTCAGGTAACTCTGCTTCTGCTAATACCCGCATGGACTGTATTTCAACTTCCACCGGCAATACCGCTTCCATTCCATAGACCAAAGAGTAAGGCGTAGCTCCTGTTGCTGTCCTTACAGAAGTTCTGTACCCCCACAGGGCATATGGTAGCTTATCAGCCCAATCTTTGTAATTCTCTGTCATCTTCGCCAGAATCGTCTTTATCGCCTTGTTGGCTGCCTCGACTGCCTGTAGGCACTGTATTTTTGCATATAAGTCCCTATGATGAGTCTCATTTGGAGACACTACCTTTTAAGTCACGGAGGTCACGGAAAACGGACATCGGAAGGGGGAATTCAGAATAAACAAGGTTCACTGTTTTCGTTCATGCTGCGTTCGTGTATACGTTCAAACTCCAAACAGATTGCGGGCGTTCGTGCCGCGTTCGAGGAAGCGTTCGAACGGTGTCGGTAATTCTGGTTTTGCTGCTAGCCTCAAATCAAGCCCAATTCGCCCAAGCCTTGGCCCACACGCCCAAGCCCACTTAAAACACATATTTAACACATGGTGAAATCAAAACAAATCTAAAAATCTCATACCAAATTAAAATAAACATTAAAATCAATCAAATATTTTAATTCCTTAATTAAGATATTCACCCACCAATTACACAAGATTCCTTCCTAACAAATCTAAAAATCACATACCAAATTAAAATAAACATTAAAATCAATTATAACAAATTAAAGATATTGACTTCCTAATCCAAACCAAATTTGTCCCCCCTCAATCTAATCCTTTCCTTGCTCAACACCAAATCAAATCATTTCCTCGTGAGACAAGGTGAAGCCCTAGCCTTTCTCTATATAAACAACCACTAACCAAGACATGAGGGGGCGAGCTCATACACACAACTCACACGAAGATCACAACACACACAAGAAACACCCAAGCTTATTGACACAACTCTCCCTCACTCTCAATAACCGAAGATCACAAACCAAAGAACCCTCATTGCCTTGACCAAAACACATCCCGAACAGCCCCTTTACCTCATCAAAATAGCCCGAACCACACCATAACACCACCGAAAATCACACCAAAAACAGTAGCCAAAACATCCCAAGAACAGTAACTAAAATACAGCAGCAGAACAGTAGCAAAACGGCAGCGAATCGGAGTCAAAAGCAGCAGTAAAAGATGGAGAACGACGACTCAAAACAGTAAGACAACAAACGAGAGCAGTGAACCAGTGAACCGGAAGAGTTTCGGAGCATCCACCCTTCCGACGATCGTGTACCGTACATCCGAGAGGTGATTTAAAAGGTTAGACCTGAGGGCACTTTTCTCATTAGTTTATATTCGTCTTTTGATTGTTTATTGAATTCTATTCGCATGAGAGTCGTTTGTGGATGCATGTTGTGGCTTGAATGAAATGGAAAATGTGTCGCCTCTTGTGGTATATAGGATGGAAACCCGGACATAAATTTCATAACCGATTCTGAATGGACGGTAGTATGATCTGTACTCGGGATACAACTCCAT
Organism: Zanthoxylum bungeanum; assembly: GCA_019454045.1. NCBI lineage: Eukaryota > Viridiplantae > Streptophyta > Magnoliopsida > Sapindales > Rutaceae > Zanthoxylum > Zanthoxylum bungeanum. Next base: position 71,205 of record SKCR01011717.1, read on the forward strand.
GTACCACTTGAGTAAACGGCACATTCTTTTGTTTTATGTTGCTTGGATTTATTTATTTTTCGTTATTTGAATTCTGCATGTTACTTTTATATGTATGATACAATCGAGCGCATGGGCTTAGTAAGTCGGATTAAAGGTCCCCTATTTGGAGGGGTTAAAATCCTTTATCACAATGTTTTGCCGCGCCGGTTGATGTGTGTTCGGTTGGATATAAGATATGTTCAATCGGACATACTAAGTTTGATATGATTGTCTTTATTCTTGTATGCATGATGTGATCGAGCGCATGGGCTTAGTAAGTGCGATGAAAGGTCCTCTAATTAAAGAGGTTAAAATCCTTTACCATGATGCTTTGCCGCGCCGATTAACGTATATTCGGTTGAATGTAAGATGTGTTCAATCGGGTACATGAAGTCTAAGGTTATTGTCTTTATTTTTATATGCATTGAGATAAGCGCATGGGCTTAGTAAGTGCGATGAAATGTCCTCTAATTGGAGGGGTTAAAATCCTTCGCCACGATGCTTCGCCGCCGTGCTCATATTTCGCTATTTGCTCTTTTTTTATGTATGTATTGTGTCACATTTTGTGCATCAGGTCTGTTCCCGTTCGAACGCGTTTTCGAACGCTATACGAACGCGAACCTTCTGTTTCCCGTTCGAACGCGTTTTACAAACGCTACTCGAACGCACATGCATTTTGTTTCATCAGGTCTGGATCCGTTCGAACGCGTTATCAAACGCTACACGAATGCGAACCTTCTGTTTACCGTTCGAACGCGTTTACGAACGCTACACGAACGCGCACACACTGAACTAAGTATGTCTCATCATATTTCATGCACGACTTCCTTTTGGGTGATCTCCCTTGCATTATGTAGCCAATCATATTATTTGTATTCCTGCATTTATCCATTCGATATGTTCTTGGGATGATATACGAGCATGATTAGGCTATTAGCATGTTATTTGGTTAATATGTTCATGAGATAGTACTCAAGCATGATTAGGTTGTTCTTAGTTTTCCCTATCATATGATTGAGAAATGTTCATGAGATTGCCATGTGATGTTACATGTTGTGATGAACTTGTTGATGTATGCATGTGAATTTAGAAGCATGATACTCTTGGAAATAAGTGTTACTTAAACTTGATTAAATTATTACATAAATCCTTTCATTACAAGTGACATAAGTAAGGGACCATTCCGAACCCAACGGTTTGAGGTCTTCCCTTGCGAGGGGTGAGTGCGGCCTTAAATCTCATTTTCCCGGTTCACACCGGGTGGCGACTCCATTATTCTCCGGTTTAGTCCCCCGTGGCTACTCCGTACTCCAAACCGGGCCGCGAGCCCGAGACAGCATGTGTCGCCCCAGATCCTGTGTCCCCACAGCCTGGCGACTCCACTGGGGATAGAGAATCGGCCCCGAAATATTGTCTTGTGATGTTTGGATTTATGTTTTAATTGACCGTGTCTATAGTGGATAAAATTGGGGTTTAATCCAAGGCATTTTGAAGCTAGGTAATGGTTTGGTGTCTTCCTTCATTCACTACCTTTCTAGAAGGAAAAGCCGTGAAGGCACATAGATAGCCATCTACTCGTAGCCTATTGTGATGGACTAATTTGGAGGACTCGTTGTTTATTCCTGACACCAAGCGATAAGAGCCTAAGAGGCTTGGGTATTTAAGTGAGCCTCGCTCCACCTTCCCTCTGGGGAATCTACAACGAAAAATCCATTTGACAGTTCGTCATACACCATAGCTCATTGGCACGTACCTTAGTGTATAAAAAGGGGTGCACTCACTTGGTTGCTCGAACCCTTGATTGGGGAGACCTAGTTGTGGGCCATCCTTCGCCGACGAGAGCCTTTGTCTATACTCATGCGAACCCACCCATAGACCGGGTTTGCATGGTTAAAGTAACAATTATTTCCTTGAGTATGTGCTAGTGGACCATCCTCATTTGGATGCAGTTGGACGATTGTCAGAAATGCGGACTTGCTGGGCCATTTAAACTGGGGCAAGTTCGTACCTTATGACCATTGGGCCCAAAGCTTCTGAAATGTTGATGGGCCATTCCGTAGAAATTATTACTTTATGTGTGCATTATCTTTTATGCTTAAGTGTGAGAACATCGTCGTTTGGATCCATTTGGACCATTAGTCATGAGATATGGGCTTGTTGGGCCATTTAAACTGGGACAAGAACGTATTTTATGACGGTTGGGCCAAAGGCTTCTAATGTTGATGGTCCACTTTGTGCTTGTGTTCGGAACGTTACCATTTGGATTTAGTCGGGCTCTTTGTCATGAGATGTGAACTCGTTGGGCCATTTAAACTGGGATGAGTTCACTCATATAACAATTAGCCCGAAAGCTTCTAAAATGATAACAGTCCGATTTGTTTGAAAATTTTAATTTTAATTTAGTATGTTATATATGTTACCTGCATCTCATGCACCTCATGCATACATATATCATGTTAACACCCTCTATGTCTCAAAAAGACATCATAGATACCGTTTGGGTTAGAGAATGGACAAGGCTCATTAAAAGAACAGTAACAGTCATGAGTGAATCTGGTAATGAGGTATCCCGAATGGATCAGTTAGAGAACGTCTCGCCAAGGTCACTGAACAGTTGCAAGCCTTGACTACTGCCATAACAAATATGGTTGTGCCCCGTGCTGGGGGAAATTCTGAGAATATGAGGCGTGAGGAGCCTCCGAGCGGGTTGGGGGATGATATCCCCACTTTTGATGATGACATGGCAGAGTTTGCAACAGGCAGAGTGATTGGGTCTCAGGCAGAATTTCAGAAGCTTCGGGATCAAGTTGAAACAGTTACCCGCAAAATGAGGGGTAAACATGAAGAGTTGTTAGATTATGAGGCAATGACCTTCGGAGAACAGCTGCCAGCTCAGTTTAAAATGCCCGACATGGCCAAGTTTAATGGGAATGGAGACCCGAGAGAGTCCATCTGCAGCAATATGTCTCAGTCATAAGTTCAGTGGGCCTATCACAGCGCCAAGTCCAAAAGATGTTTGGGATGTCACTCGAGGGGGCACCTGTGGTTTGGTATCATAGCCTTGAGAAGAAGGTTAAGGAAGATTGGAGGGGACTAGCTGATGCTTTCCTAAAGCAGTATGTTACAGACTTAGAGATTGACTTGTCACTCCGTGATTTGGAGAACATTAAACAGAAGCCAGAGGAAAGTTTCAAAGAGTATGTGGATCGCTGGAGAAGCCAGCTTCTGAAAATGCAGACTCGGCCTTCAGAGAAAGACCAAATTAAGATGATTATCAAGGGCACAAAGCCCTCTATTTATGGTAAGCTGAGGAGGATGACCTCCATGATTACTGATTTCCGACAGTTGAGAGAGACTGTCATGGATATTGAGGAAGAAGAGGCTGAAAACAGAAAGTTTTATGGCCAGAATAGAAGAACTTTTGGGGGGCATTCTGAGACTAAACCCGCTACTGCCGAGGTTGCTGCCATCAAGAACCGGCATTTCTCTAACCTGGGGAAGCCGTTATCTAAGGTGCTTGAGAAGTTGAAGGGACAAGGACTCCTAAAACCCTTAGAGCCTAAACCACTTCCAGATCCTATACCACCCAACCTTGACCTAAGCCTGTATTGTCACTTCCATCAGAGGAGAGGCCACGAAACTGACAACTGCACCCGCCTTAGGCATGAAATCCAAAACCTCATCAATGCTCACAAAATACCCGACCCAGAGAAAGAACAACCCAACACATATTGGAACCTCCTACCAAATTACCACTCCGTTCCACCACCCACCTCCATGATCAACTCTGGATTGCTCGAAACTTTTGTCCTCCAAACCCTTAACCACCAAGCTTCTTACATGGAGATAGGGGATGATAGTGAAGAACCGTAGGTCAAGAAAGAAGGCAATGCTGCGAATGATGAAGTTGTTCCTCCTAGTTTATTTGATCCTGCATTTTTAATATAGACATTGACTTGGTCTACCTGTTCGAACCATTTCTTAAATGATAATAAAGACGTTCATTTCGTTTACATGCCTGAGTCTCTCCCTCCAACCTGCAACATGAGTATATTTGAGAAAAAGCATTCAACCCTGACACTATGAAATTCAGTGATGTTTAGAACACGGGGAATCTTCGGAAGCAACAACAGTACAGTCAGTTTCAGAAATGAATCAGTATCAGCTTGGGGGCGAGGCCCACATCATCAGCATCAGTTTGGGGGCTTAAGCCACATCAGCATCAGTTTGGGGATGAGTCCCAGGGCCGAGGCCCACATCAGTTACAGTTTGAGGATGAGTCCCAGGGCCGAGGCCCACATCAGTATCAGTTTAGGGCCGAGGCCCACATCAATATCAGTTTAGGGCCGAGGCCCACATCAATATCAGCTTGGGGGCGAGGCCCACATCAATATCAACATCATTTTAGGGGCTGAGGCCCACATCAGTTTCAGTTTTGGGGATGAGTCCCAGGGCCGAGGCCCACATCAGAATCAGTATCAGTTCTGCCGGGTATGGCATTCTAGGGGCGAGGCCCACATTGGTTCAGTATTAGTTCTGCCGGGTATAGTACTCTGGGGGCGAGGCCCACATCATTATCAGTAACGATTTGGAAATTGACCACTATCATATCAGTAATGGTTCAGAAATGGACCACTCTCTTATCAGCAACGGTTCAGAAATGAACCACTCTCATATCAGTAATGGTTCGGAAATGGACCATCTCTCATCAGCAACGGTTTGGAAATGGACCATCATCTCATCACTTGCCGGAAATGGCACTCTAAAAATGGAGCACGGTTCGGAAATGGACCATTATCACATCTCGCCGAAAAGGGCACTCCGAAAATGGAACACGGTTCGAAAATGGACCATCATCTCATCTCGCTGAAAATGGCACTCTGAAAATGGAGCACGGTTCGAAATGGACCAAGGAAGGCCTAACCCATCGGAATATGATACATATACATGCATACATGCATACATATCACATACATGCAATGTTTGTTTTGTGTTCGCAGGTTTGTAGCGGCAAAGACCATCTCATCAAATAACGGTTCAAAAATGAGCGACATTCTCGCACAGCATGGTTCGGAAATGGACCGCTACCACAACAGATGCCAAAAATGGCACCCCAAAATGGAGCACACATAGCAGACGCCGAAAATGGCACTCCAAAATGGAACACTCACAAAAGATGCCGAAAATGGCGTTCCAAAATGGAGCACACACAGCAAAGGCCGAAAATGGCGTTCCAAAATGGAACACACACAGCAAATGCCGGAAATGGCGCTCCAAAATGGAGCACACACACAAAAGATGCCGAAAATGGCGCTCTAAAAATGGAGCACGGTTCGGGAATGAACCAGGGGTCACAACACCTCACCACCAAATCAACTCAACTAAACACATGGTAAGTCAAGTGGCAGCTGGCGAGCCAGGTAAATGAAAATGCATTCCACAACTTTGATAGGATTGTCACTGTTACACATTACACAAGTCCCATCAAAGTGGGGGCGACTGTAGGCACTGCATTTTTGCATATAAGTCCATATGATGAGTCGAATTTGGAGACACTACCTTTTAAGTCACGGAGGTCACGGAAAACGGACATCGGAAGAGGGAATTCAGAATAAACAAGGTTCACTGTTTTCGTTCGTGCTGCGTTCGTGTATACGTTCGAACTCCAAACAGATTGCGGGCGTTCGTGCCGCGTTCGAGGAAGCGTTCGAACGGTGTCGGTAATTCTGGTTTTGCTGTTAGCCTCACATCAAGCCCAATTCGCCCAAGCCTTGGCCCACAGGCCCAAGCCCACTTAAAACACATATTTAACACATGGTGAAATCAAAACAAATCTAAAAATCACATACCAAATTAAAATAAACATTAAAATCAATCAAATATTTTAATTCTTTAATTAAGATATTCACCCACCAATTACACAAGATTCCTTCCTAACAAATCTAAAAATCACATACCAAATTAAAATAAACATTAAAATCAATTATAACAAATTAAAGATATTGACTTCCTAATCCAAACCAAATTTGTCCCCCCTCAATCAAATCATTTCCTTGCTCAACACCAAATCAAATCCCTTCTTTGTGAGACAAGGTGAAGCCATAGCCTTTCTCTATATAAACAACCCCTAACCAAGACATGAGGGGGCGAGCTCATACACACAACTCACACGAAAATCACAACACACACAAGAAACACCCAAGCTTATTGACACAACTCTCCCTCACTCTCAATAACCGAAGATCACAAACCAAAGAACCCTCATTGCCTTGACCAAAACACATCCCGAACAGCCTCTTTACCTCATCAAAATAGCCCCGAACCACACCATAAAACCACCGAAAATCACACCCAAAACAGTAGCCAAAACATCCCAAGAACAGTAACTAAAATACAGCAGCAGAACAGTAGCAAAACGGCAGTGAATCGGAGTCAAAAACAGCAGCAAAAGATGGAGAACGACGACTCAAAACAGTAAGACAACGAACGAGAGCAGTGAACCAGTGAACCGGAAGAGTTGCGGAGCATCCACCCTTCCGACGATCGTGTACCGTACATCCGAGAGGTGATTTAAAAGGTTAGACCTGATGGCACTTTTCTCATTAGTTTATATTCGTCTTTTGATTGTTTATTGAATTCTATTCGCATGAGAGTCGTTTGTGGATGCATGTTGTGGCTTGAATGAAATGGAAAATATGTCGCCTCTTATGGTATATAGGATGGAAACCCAGACATAAATTTCATAGCCGATTCCGAATGGACGGTAGTATGATCTGTACTCGGGATACAACTCCACGTACCACTTGAGTAAACGGCATATTCTTTTGTTTTATGTTGCTTGGATTTATTTATTTTTCGTTATTTGAATTCTACATGTTACTTTTGTATGTATGATACAATCGAGCGCATGGGCTTAGTAAGTCGGATTAAAAGTCCCCTATTTGGAGGGGTTAAAATCATTTATCACTATGCTTTGCCGCGCCGGTTGATGTGTGTTCGGTTGGATATAAGATATGTTCAATTGGACATACTAAGTTTGATATGATTGTATTTATTCTTGTATGCATGATGTGATCGAGCGCATGGGCTTAGTAAGTGCGATGAAAGGTCCTCTAATTGAAGAGGTTAAAATCTTTTACCATGATGCTTTACCGCGCCGATTAACGTATATTCGGTTGAATGTAAGATGTGTTCAATCGGGTACATGAAGTCTAAGGTTATTGTCTTTATTTTTATATGCATTGAGATAAGCGCATGGGCTTAGTAAGTGTGATGAAAGGTCCTCTAATTGGAGATGTTAAAATCCTTCGCCACGATGCTTCGCCGAGCTTCGTATTTACCTATTTGCTCTTTTTTTTATGTATGTATTGTGTCACATTTTGTGCATCAGGTCTGTTCCCGTTCGAACGCATTTTTGAACGCTATACGAATGCGAACCTTCTGTTTCCCGTTCGAACGCATTTTACAAACGCTACTCGAACGCGCATGCATTTTGTTTCATCAGGTATGGATCTGTTCGAACGCGTTATCAAACGCTACACGAACGCGAACCTTCTATTTACCGTTCGAACGCGTTTACGAACGCTACACGAACGCGCACACACTGAACTAAGTATGTCTCATCATATTTCATGCACAACTTCCTTTTGGGTGATCTCCCTTGCATTATGTAGCCAATCATATTATTTGTATTCCTGTATTTATCCATTCGATATGTTCTTGGGATGATATTCGAGCATGATTAGGCTATTAGCATGTTATTTGGTTAATATGTTCATGAGATAGTACTCAAGCATGATTAGGTTGTTCTTAGTTTTCCCTATCATATGATTGAGAAATGTTCATGAGATTGCCATGTGATGTTGCATGTTGCGATGAACTTGTTGATATATGCATGTGAATTTAGAAGCATGATACTCTTGGAAATAAGTGTTACTTAAACTTGATTAAATTATTACATAAATCCTTTCATTATAAGTGACATAAGTAAGGGACCATTCCGAACCCAACGGTTTGAGGTCTTCCCTTGCGAGGGGTGAGTGCGGCCTTAAATCTCATTTCCCGATTCACACCGGGTGGCGACTCCATTATTCTCCGGTTTAGTCCCCCGTGGCTACTCCGTACTCCAAACCGGGCCGCAAGCCCGGGACAGCATGCGTCGCCCCAGATCCTGTGTCCCCACATTTGTCTTGTGATGTTTGGATTTATGTTTTAATTGACCGTGTCTATAGTGGATAAAGTGGGGGTTTAATCCAAGGCATTTTAAGGCTAGGTAATGGTTGGTGTCTTCCTTCACTCACTACCTTTCTAGAAGGAAAAGCTGTGAAGGCACCTAGATAGCCATCTACTCGTAGCCTATTGTGATGGACTAATTTGGAGGACTCGTTGTTTATTCCTGACACCAAGCGATAAGAGCCTAAGAGGCTTGGGTATTTAAGTGAGCCTCGCTCCACCTTCCCTCTGAGGAATCTATAACGGAAAATTCATTTGACAGTCCATCACACACCATAGCTCATTGGCACGTACCTTAGTGTATAAAAAGGGGTGCGCTCACTTGGTTGCTCGAACCCTTGATTGGGGAGACCTAGTTGTGGGCCATCCTTTGCCGACGAGAGCCTTTGTCTATACTCCTGCGAACCCACCCATAGACCGGGTTTGCATGGTTAAAGTAACAATTATTTCCTTGAGTATGTGCTAGTGGACCATCCTCATTTGGATGCAGTTGGACCATTGTCAGAAATGCGGACTTGCTGGGCCATTTAAACTGGGGCGAGTTCGTACCTTATGACCATTGGGCCTAAAGCTTCTGAAATGTTGATGGGCCATTCCGTAGAAATTATTACTTTATGTGTGCATTATCTTTTATGCTTGTGTGTGAGAACATCGTCGTTTGGATCTATTTGTACCATTTGTCATGAGATATGGGCTTGTTGGGCCATTTAAACTGGGACAAGAACGTATTTTATGACGGTTGGGCCAAAGGCTTCTAAGTGTTGATGGTCCACTTTGTGCTTGTGTTCGGAACGTTACCATTTGGATTTAGTCGGGCTCTTTGTCATGAGATGTGAACTCGTTGGGCCATTTAAACTGGGATGAGTTCACTCATATAACAATTAGCCCGAAAGCTTCTAAAATGATAACAGTCCGATTTTTTTGAAAATTTTAATTTTAATTTAGTATGTTATATATGTTACCTGCATCTCATGCACCTCATGCATACATATATCATGTTAACACCCTCTATGTCTCAAAAAGACATCATAGATACCGTTTGGGTTAGAGAAGGGACAAGGCTCATTAAAAGAACAGTAACAGTCATGAGTGAATCTGGTAATGAGGTATCCCGAATGGATCAGTTAGAGAACGGTCTCGCCAAGGTCACTGAACAGTTGCAAGCCTTGACTACTGCCATAACAAATATGGTTGTGCCCCGTGCTGGGGGAAATTCTGAGAATATGAGGCGTGAGGAGCCTCCGAGCGGGTTGGGGGATGATATCCCCACTTTTGATGATGACATGTCAGAGTTTGCAACAGGCAGAGTGATTGGGTCTCAGGCAGAATTTCAGAAGCTTCGGGATCAAGTTGAAACAGTTACCTGCAAAATGAGGGGTAAACATTAAGAGTTGTTAGATTATGAGGCAATGACCTTCGGAGATTAGCTGCCAGCTCAGTTTAAAATGCCCGACATGGCCAAGTTTAATGGAAATGGAGACCCGAGAGTCCATCTGCAGCAATATGTCTCAGTCATGAGTTAAGTGGGCCTATCACAGCGCCAAGTCCAAAAGATGTTTGGGATGTCACTCGAGGGGGCACCTGTGGTTTGGTATCATAGCCTTGAGAAGAAGGTTAAGGAAGATTGGAGGGAACTAGATGATGCTTTTCTAAAGCAGTATGTTACAGACTTAGAGATTGACTTGTCACTCCGTGATTTGGAGAACACTAAACAGAAGCCAGAGGAAAGTTTCAAAGAGTATGTGGATCGCTGGAGAAGCCAGCTTCTAAAAATGCAGACTCGGCCTTCAGAGAAAGACCAAATTAAGATGATTATCAAGGGCACAAAGCCACTTCGCCACGATGCTTCGCCACGCTTCGTATTTCGCTATTTGCTCTTTTTTTATGTATGTATTGTGTCACATTTTGTGCATCAGGTCTGTTCCCGTTCGAACGCATTTTCAAACGCTATACGAACGCGAACCTTCTGTTTCCCATTCGAACACGTTTTACAAACACTACTCGAATGCGCATGCATTTTATTTCATCAGGTCTGGATCTGTTCGAACGCGTTATCAAAAGCTACACGAACGCGAACCTTCTGTTTACTGTTCGAACGCGTTTACGAACGCTACACGAATGCGCACACACTGAACTAAGTATGTCTCATCATATTTCATGCACAACTGCCTTTTGGGTGATCTCCCTTGCATTATGTAGCCAATCATATTATTTGTATTCCTGCATTTATCCATTCGATATGTTCTTGGGATGATATTCGAGCATGATTAGGCTATTAGCATGTTATTTGGTTAATATGTTCATGAGATAGTACTCAAGCATGATTAGGTTGTTCTTAGTTTTCCCTATCATATGATTGAGAAATGTTCATGAGATTGCCATGTGATGTTGCATGTTGTGATGAACTTGTTGATATATGCATGTGAATTTAGAAGCATGATACTCTTGGAAATAAGTGTTACTTAAACTTGATTAAATTATTACATAAATCATTTCATTACAATTGACATAAGTAAGGGACCATTCCGAACCCAACGGTTTGAGGTCTTCCCTTGCGAGGGGTGAGTGCGGCCTTAAATCTCATTTTCCCGGTTCATACCGGGTGGCGACTCCATTATTCTCCGGTTTAGTCCCCCGTGGCTACTCCGTACTCCAAACCGGGCCGCGAGCCCGGGACAACATGCGTCGCCCCAGATCCTGTGTCCCCACACTGCCCCATTAGCTTGCGGTATGTATGGTGAAGACTTATGATGACCTATCCCATATTTCTGTAGCATCGCTTTGGTTTCTCCCTGAAATTGGACTCCGTTGTCCGTAACCACGTGATGCGGCATACCATATCGGCATATGAGGCTTCGGCTTATGAAATTTAGCCATCTGCTTTGCCGTGACATTGCGGAATGACTCTGCTTTGCCGTGACATTGCGGAATGACTCGGCTTCTACCCATTTCGAGAAGTAGTCCACTGCCACTACTATAAAGCGATGTCCGTTCGACGCATTCGGCCGAATCTCCCCAATCATATCAATTCCCCAAGCTGAGAAAGGCCATGGCTCTGACAACCCGTGCAACTCTGTGTGCGGCAAATGATTCAAATTCCCATGCGTTTGACAATCATGACAGTGTTTCACCAGTTTCGCGCAATCAGCTTCCATGGTTGACCAGTAAAAGCCTTGTCTCACAATCTTGCGGGACAAGTTCAATCCGTTCATATGCGGTCCACAGACACCAGCATGCACTTCATCCATTATCTTCTGAGCTTCTTCCTTTCTCAAACATTTCAGCTGAATACCATTAGCTTGCCTCTTGTAGAGTTCTCCCTTCAAACTCACATATTGAGCAGCCAACTTCTGAACGGTGATTCTATCTTTTCTGCTCGCTTCCTCTGGGAATTCCCCATGTTCCACATACCTCTGAATATCATGATACCAAGGTTTCCCATCATCAACCTCTACTTCCAATATTCTCTCTATCTCATAAATAGGCTTACTCGCCGTTGTCAACACCAGTGGTCTCATCACCAATTTCTCTGGATTCTCCCAGGTTGCGGCTAGCGTCGCCAATGCATCTACCATCTGATTTTCTTCCCGAGGCAAGTGCTGAAATTTGCAGTTAGGGATAGCCTGTGCTAGGTTTCTGAGGTGGAATAAGTACGGCTTCAACTGTTCTTCCTTTAACTCCCATTCTCCTTGCATCTGTGGATCACCAACATCGAGTCTCCATAAACCTCCACGTTTGTAGCTCTCAAGGCTGTCAATGCAGTCAACCCAAATGCACATGCTTCATATTCAGCCATGTTATTAGCTACTCCGAATGTTAGCCTTTTGGCCATAGGCAAAGTCTCTCCCCCAGGGGTTACTATTATGATTCCGATTCCGGCTCCTTTGCAGTTCACTGCTCCGTCAAAATACATCTTCCATCCTTGGACTGTTATAGCTTGGATTTCTTCGTCGGGGAACTCAAACTTGTACTGATCTCCTTCGACAGGTTGCAATGCCAAGAACTCTGCCACAGGTCGTCCTTTAATCACCTTGGAAGTGAGATACTCAATATCAAATTCTGTCAGCAGTACCAACCATCTGCCCAATTTTCCAACTAGTGAAGACACTGAATGCAGGTACTTAAAAGGATTCTCCTTTGCGACCACTTGGATCTTGTAAGACTGGAAATAGTGGCGTAATTTCCTGGACACCCATACTACTGCCAGACAAATCTTCTCCACTTCCTGATAGCGAGCTTCATACGGAAGCAGCTTTTTACTGAGGTAGTAGATGGCGTGCTTCACTCCTGTCTCATCGGCTTGTACCATCATCGCCCCCAGCGTTTCGGGTTCAATAGCCAAATAAAGCACCAAAGGTCTGCCCTGTCTCGGAGGTCTCAGAACGGGAGGTTTCACCAAATATTCCCTTATTCTGTCAAATGCTTCCTGACACTGCTCGTTCCACTTTACCGGCTGATCTTTCCTCAACAACTTGAAGATGGGCTCACATACTGACGTCAGCTTGGCAATGAACCGACTAATATACTGGATTTTCCCAAGGAATGCTCTGACTTCTTTTTTTTCTAACCCAACGGGTATCCATGATGGCTTTTAAGACACAAGGGTTAACATGATGCATGTATGCATGAGATTCATGAGATGTATGCGATGCATGGAATATATAAGTTGGCCCATTATTTAAAGCATTCAATCGCACCATTGCGCGGTGCAAACTTGTCCCAGTTGAAAAGGCCCAACAGGTTTACACTTTACAATGATATGGCTAAATGACTTCAAATGATAAAAGGCCCATTCACAAAGTGGCCCACCGGTATTTTAGAAGCTTTTGGTCCAACTGTCAAAGGGCATGAACTTGTCCCAGTTTAAATGGCCCAACAAGTTCACATCTTTTGACAAAAGGTCCAACTGGATCCAAATGGCGGCGGTCCAACACACAAACATAAAATAAACAACTACCGGTTCTTCATGGCTAAATTCCACAAGTGGTTTCACGGGGCGCAGACAAAGGCTCTCGCTGACGAAGGTTTGCCCACAACTATGACTCCTCACTCAAGCGTTCAAGCGACCAAGTGAGTGCACCTTTTTATACCTTACGGTACGTGCCAACGAGTTACGGCGTGTGACTAACTGTCGAATGGATTTCCCATTGTAGATTCCCCAGAGGGAGGGTGGAGCGAGGCTCTCTTAAGTACCCAAGCCCCTTAGGTTCTTATCGCTTGGTGTCAGGAATAAACAACGAGTCCTCCAAATTAGTACGGTAGGCTACCAGTACATGATTATCTAGGTGCCTTCACAACTTTTCCTTATAGAAAGGTAGTGAATGAAGGAAGACACCAAACCATTACCTAGACTTAAAAGTGCCTTTGATTAAACCCATTTCAACCCACGGTTAACTAAAGCACAAACCACAATCATTACAAGCCATTATTTCGGGGCCAATTCTCTATCATCCCCAGTGGAGTCGCCAGTCTGTAGGACACAGAAATCGGCGACGCTATCCTAGGCTCGCAGCCTAGTCGGGAGTACGAAATAACATGGAGTCGCCACCCGGTGTGAACCGGGACAAAGATTTAAGGCCGCACTCACCCCTCGCAAGGGAAGACCTCAAACCATGTGCAGACCGCAATACCGTCCATTCGGAATCGGCTACGGAATTTATGTCCGGGTTTCCATCCGATATACCACAAAAGGGAACACACATCCCGCTCATCTAACAATCACATCATGCCTCAAATGACTCTCATGCGATAATATTCAAATTAAATAAAATAAATGAAAGATAATAAATAAAAAGGTGCCCTCAGGTCTAACCTCTTTTGTCGTCTAAGAAAGGGCGTTACACGTCCGTTGGAAGGGTGAATGATCCGCTACTCTTCCGATTTGTCTACTCAACGTTTTCCCTCGTTGTTTTGATGCTTGGGCTGCTGTTTTAAGACCGTTTCGCTGCTGTTTTGCTACTACGTTTCAGGTCACTTTTTTGATCGTTTTGTGGACTGTTTTGGGTGATTTTGGAGGCTAATTGGCTTGCGGTTTTAAGGGATTTTAGGGGGAACTTTGTGCAGTTTTTTGGTGCAGTTTTTTGGTGTTTTTGGGGCTGTTTCGGGGTTAAAATTCTGGCCAAAACCGATCAGGTCAGTGGGCTGATTTGTGGCAGAAAGTGTGCAGTGCAGTGAGTGTTTTTGGGACTGTTTCAGGCGTGAATCGATGGGCTGTGTGTGGGGGATGTTTGTGCGACTTTAGGGCAGTGTTTTGGGCTGTGAAAAGGATGTTTTGGCGTGGTTTGAGAGCTGTGAAGGGGCTGGATGCGTACAGAGGGGCTGTGTGCAGTGGCTAGGGCGTGAATGGTGTGGTGTGGAAGAAGGTTCACGGCAAAGCTTAGGGTGTCTTGGCTTGAAGGTGCGGCAATGGGGCTTGGAAAAAGGATGTTGGACATGCAAGAGGAGTCTTAGATGTGTCTCTAGGGCGTGAATGGTGAGGTCTGTGTGCTAGGGTTTGAATGGGTGGTGAGGGCCTCTTTTTATAGGCAAAGGAGAGGAGACTTTCCTTATCCGACTAGGAATAGGATTTCTATTGATAGTGACATTTATTCTAATTGGTATCTCATAAGGAATAGATCTCCTAATTTAGGATTGTGATTGGATTTGATTAGGAAAGGGATTTGATTTGATTTCTACTAATTAGGAAAGGATTTGTCTTGATTTTAGCATGTGATAAATGTGCTTTTGCCTAATTAGAGGGGATATGGGCGTAAATGGGGCTCCATGGGCGTGTGGGTTTGGTTCTTAGGTAGGCTTGGGTATTTTGTGTTTGGTTTGGGTTTGGTAAGTGGTCTATGGGGTTTTGGGCCTAAGATAAGCTTTGAAACGGAAGTCCAACAAGCAACCGAAGCTAAACAACGAGGTTAAATCTAACAAGAATTCCATTTTCCAACTTTACCCTTCTAACGTCCGTTTCCCGCGAATTTCATGACTAAAGAGGTAGTTGCCTCCATACGAGACTCATCATTGGGCTAATGTGTAAAAATGCAATGCATACAGAAGTTCTATGAAAGTGATGGTCGGCTCGGTTTTTTCTCACTGGTAGTCTAACACTAGGTCGGTTGGAGAAATATGTTGGCTTCTTTGGTAATTTAGTCGGTGGTCGTCTAATGAAGGATTGTCGCTTGAATGCTTCCAAGAGATTGGATTGAATAGCAGGATTGTTGGGGTGATCATTAGCCTCGCGTCTTTGGGAGGTTGAAGAAATCTGCTCCAATTGCTTCTGGAGATTAATATTGGAGTTTCGCATGGCTAGATTTTCCTCTTCCAATGATCGTAACCGTTCTTGTAGAGCGGCTAATTGTGCGACCACGGGGCCTGGTGTTTGCTTGTTGCTTGATGCCATATTAGTAGGTGTGTTGAAAGGATTGTAGACTGTTAGATCTTTGCTTGCTATAAATCGCTAAGGCCCCATGGTGGGCGCCAAATTATGGACGCTGGATTTCGCCCGAGGTCCACAATTGAGAATTTTTATGATGAGGCACTAGCGATCCTGTAAAACGAAGGTAGAGTGAGCGGTGAGTTCCTACCCACCGGTGTGGTGGGCTCCGTAGGCGCTCCGACACTCAAGTCAGTAGTGAAGACGAGCAAAAAGTGGTGGAAGAGCAAGTTCTGAGATTACCTTGACCTCCGTAGACTGTCGTGAGGGCGGTGATCCGGTGTATTGAGGGTGAGAGGGTTTGAGAGCTTAAGGAGAGAATGCTCAAGCTTGCCTCATGATCCTTCAGCCTGGATCTCCTTTTACTTCTGAATTATGGCCCTATTTATAGATTTGGAAGAATCTCTTCATAGCTGGAATAGGGCCTGTATTTATGGGGGTGTGACCCATAACATGTTTATATGTCATGACTTTCGGTGATGAAAAATTGGACGTTGTTGTCGTTTTAGGAAAAATGGGATATAGCAGTTGGGGAATTAATGTGATGTTTTTCGGTGGAAAACAAGTGGGTTGTCTGACATTGGGGCCTCTCTGGAATATGGGCGAGATGCAAAGGGTTCGGGCCTTTGGTCAGATCTTGGTCTGGAAGCATTTGAAGGAATTTGGGCTATGTCTGTTATTGGGCCTGGGTAAAAAGACAATTATACCATTGGCCCAAATTTGGCCCGTATAATAGTGCATCTTGCTATCAACCAATCTACCGTCAGCCACATTACCCTGTTATCATTGTCTAGGCTCATTTCCCCAATCACTCTACAAATAGTAGCTCTGTCGTCTGACACAACCACTCTCTGCCATCTGAACCTCATCAATTCACCTTTTTTTGGTAACTGCTACACATTCTGCCCATGTGCAAACCTGTATTCCAACCACTCACGCGGTTTCGTGTGTCAGTGGGTAAGCATGGGGCCCTTTTTCATCCCATCAGCCGTTGGCCTACTCCCATCTCATCAGCCTTTGGGAGGCTCAAACTTTCGTTTAGGGCTTACGTCATCCGTACGTGAGCATAGTGCTACAAACCCGACATATATCCCCGGGTCAGTGTACCAAAACGGAGGACGCTCTTCCTTGCTCCTTTTTCCAGGCCTTGTCAGTAGAGATGTCTTCATTTCCTTCACCTTCTCTCTAAAAACGTTAAGCCAACATTAAGCTCCCCGGCCGCATCTGTCATGTGGGATTGTATGTGTGTGCACGCGCACACACAAGTGTTCATGTATTGTAAGCAAAGATAACGCAAATGTTCCCTATAAAAGAAAATTCGAATCAATCCCAAATAAATTAGTGGTTAAACAAGGGTTTGTATAGACAGAAATCTTATAGAATTATCCTGCAGTTGCAAGTTTGGTGGGAGAGTGAAAAGATTAATTCTTTTATGTATATGAAGAAGCAGAATAATTGGTGATAGCACCAATGGCCAACAACATAATTTATGAGGGCATTGGTGTTGTCACCACAGCTGCAGAAATAATGAGACTATTAAGATCTATCGCTAAGCAACATAATCAGCTCACTCAGAATTGCTGAAGTTAAAAGCAATGGATTTATGGGACACAAAACAGAGGATAAATAATTTACTGGAATTTGTTGATTAGAATATTTCCATGCTTGCTACCAACTGCCAAGCTTGCTATACAATCACTGGAGATGCAGTAACATGTTCACTGTTCCTTTGTAATGACTTCAGAGAAAATAAGGAATGAGAAACAAAGTGTATGTAAAGTCCATATTGAAAGTGTTTGCACAATTTTTTTGTCAAAGAGCGTGTAAGTTTCAAACCTCCTGAGACAAAGTCCCAGCAAGGGGTGTTTGATTTCAGTGAATAAGCCTCCAAGGGGCGCAAGCACACGAATTACAGTCCTAGGGTTACAAAGTTAAGAAATTAAAGTAAAATGCTCATTTTGAGTCTTCATTTTACGGTCTCTTTCTCTTCTCCCGCATGAACCTTTTATAGTGAAGCTTGGTTAACTGCTCGGACGGTTATCGGTCCACGAACTTCCATGTTTCATGCTTGCAACTGTTGGATCACGCACCTAACCGCTGAGTTAACCGCGCTAACTGCCAGACCGTGGGGAGTTACTGCCAACTGCCAAACTGTGTGTGATGAACTGCCAGATCGTGGGTAGTTACTGCCTAACTACTAGATCGTGGGATCGACTGCAATGTGTGGTAGTCGTCCTGACTGTTTTTCCTTTGTCGTCCTGATTGCAAACCGCCTTGTAATACCTATTCGTCATAATTGTTTTTCGCCCATTGACATGTCTTTTCGTTTCGCCTCTCACTGACTCGTTCGTTCTAGGGCGATTTTCTTCGCCAATAATTATCCCCCAAATTTGCCTTAATTGATTTGGAAGATGAAATCGAGGTGAATTTCACAGCTTGGATGAAGTTAGAGCGGCGTCTATTGGCCGTATACTGGCTTCGGCCCACTGTTGTTCTCCCTATCTCATTGTCATTTATGTGTACCATGGGTTGTCCTTTACATTTCCCTATGTGAATCCATCATTTCCTCAATAAATGTGTGAAGTTCCCAACACATCTTGTCGAAAGGTTATCATGGCGCCAATTAATGCGCCATTTTTCGTGTCACTCCAACATCAAATCATGTCAAACGTCGCCCTTTCATTTCCCGCTCTTTTTCCTTTCCCCGAATTAAGCCGTGACACATGTCCTAGGGTGAACTTTTCACCTTTTCTATATAAGGGCTTGGCTTGTTCTTGTCATCATTTTACTCTCTACTTCTTTGAAAAATCTTCCTTTCTCGTGCCCTCAACTTCCTTTGCTAATGGCGTCGTCTTCTTCTGCTTCCAAAAAGGCCACCTCCACTTTCAGTGATTACCAAGCGGCGTTGGGTGACTCCTCTGTGAGTGTTTTGAGCATCCATACCCTTAATGAAAACTATGGCCATTGCTCTATAGGCCCCATTTTTGTTGATGACAGTGTCATTGCCACAGCTCCCTTGGCTCAGCTATTCCCTTCTGTTTCCAACCTTCCCTTTTTGGAACCCCTGAATGTGTCTCCTCTTGCCCAATCCAATCCTATCCGTACTTGGCCAAAACCTGACTCTTCGTTTGAGACCTGGTTCAAATGGATGAAGTTGCATGCAGAGACCCACACCTTCTTCGAAGACACTAGTCTGCTTTCTCTCATAGAGCTCTCTCTGACCCTACCTCCTTTTGACTGAAATCTGTTCCCCACTTCGCTGCTCTTTTGGTCTTCGGACTATAAGGTCTTTCTCTTTCTCTCCGGTCCTTTCACCATCACTCTTCGTGACCTCAGTGCCTTGATCGGGTTGGCCCCTTTGGGCACGACCATTTCCGCATGCATTACCTTTCTTTTCCCTTCTCCTTCCATGGATAATTCGTCATTCTCTTCCTATTCTGCTTTCTTTCGTGCGTTCTCTGAATCGGCCGGTCCGGTCTCAGTGTTAGAGCGTACTGTTTTCCTTCATTACTGACTTTGCAAATATATCATTTGCGCGCCCATTCAGAAGCCCGTGGCGGGTTATCTCCCTATTTCGTCGGACCTTGCCAACAATCATCATTTGGACTTGGCTTCCTTCTTGTTGGCCGATATTTACCGGGGTTTGGCCGTTCTTCAAAAACAACTTCGGTCTGGGGCTTCGCCGATTGCCTCTGGACCTCTTTGGCTCGTCCAGCTTTGGCTTAGAGCTTATTTTCCCGTCTTCAGCTCAATTGAGTCGAATCGTTCGTATCATTGTGCTAGTCTTATGTTCGCCCAATCTGGCCCAACTTCCATTCTTCCACACACTGTTTTTGAGTATTTCTACACACTTGCCAGAATCCCATCTTTCTTCCATTTTTCCCTAGGTGACAACCCTTCGTTTGTGCATGAACTTCTTGAGCCAAAGGGGGATGAATCGATCAATCGCATATGGCGCAAGTTTTTATGCAGCCGCGATCTAATTCATGACATTCTGACTGGGGCCAAGAGCAAGGCTGGAGTGGAGGTGTATTCTCCTAACTTTACTACCCGCCAATTTGGCCTCATCCAAGAATGGCCCCTTCAGTTATTTTATTCTCGTTCTCCCTCATCAGAACGTTTAAAGGTTCTTTCGCTTTCGGACATCGAGCAGTACCTGTCTGAGTCTCGCTCTTTGTTATCTTTTTTTTTCATGCGTCTCATTTTCTCCTTGCACATTGGTCCATTCTTTCTTTGACCCTTTTTGGCCGTCCGGTCGTGAGAGATTCTTTTCTTTGCCTTCTGCTCTGGTTTTTTCCCGCATCTCTTTTTCCAAAAAAAACCTTCGAGGCAGCTGGGTCTAAGAAGCCGATTGAGAAAGCCAGGCCGAAGAAAACCAAACAAGTTAAACAGAAGCAGCATTCCCCAACCCATAGATCTGATTCAGACGAGCCCCTTATACGTCGGGCTAAGGTACAATCTGAAATTTTTCCATTTTTTTAAAATTGATTATGTATCTCGTGCATATTCCTAGGACGGAACCATCTTCTGCCATGCCCGAAATGACCCAAACTACAGGGCTTGATGCTCCCATGGTTGAAGATCCACTGGGGGAAGTCGAACCTACCGCAGTCCCGATCGTTCAACTTCCATCAGATGAGGACGAAGCGGCCAAGATTCCAATCATTGAACACCCACCAGAAAGGGACGAAACAACTGATGCCACCCATTCGACCAAGGCTGATCCTCAAGGTAAGGGGTCAAGTATTGTCTTGGGCCGTTTGCGTCCGTTTTTTAGGAAATCTGAAGGGATCATCCTTTATTTGAGTATCGTCAATTAGACGATCCTATTCCCATTGTGCAAGAACCAGATGACAAGTCTTCTAGGCCAGATAGTGAGCCTGTTTTGTCGGATGATGAGCCTCTTCGGCGTCATCTCAAACGAATTTATCCTCTGATGCGCAGGTGGGCTGCCGCGGGATATAGGGGAAGTTATAGGGATATTGACGGCCTATTTAGTCTGGCCGAATTGAAGTTGTTGGAGGAGGCCCGGTCATTTTATAAACATGATTTTATTCGTCTTATTTATGAAGAGATAGAGATTATCGATGTTTCTGACTCTAATTAATTCTTCTACAGAGGCCTCACCATCAGGCATACCAAGTTCCCATCATTTTGATCCTGTAGTGCCGCAGTCTTCTCCTGAACGGCCATCGCCCCTTCGGGCTATTTCCTCTGCACTTATGCAACAATCATCTGCTCCTGATCGGCCATCGCCCCTTCGGGCTGTATCTCATGTTCCCCCACAACAATCGTCTCCAGTTTCATCGCCTTCGGCTCATTGGCGAGAACCCGTGTCGCCGCATGGTGATGTTCATGTGGTAGCCATGGCTGAGCCATCCAGTTCCAACACTAGGATTGGAGCTGTAAGTCTTTCCATTTTTTCTTTCTTTCATCATTATTTGGCTATCATTTGCTAATTACTTCTACACAGGTGTCTGATCCACTACTGCAATCGGTCCAAGACATCCTGAACGATCTTAATCGGCTATCGTCTACTCCACCTCAGCCCTCCTCGCTTCGGCTCGAGCTACCACATACTTGGCGGCTATTCGGGAAGTCGTCAGTCAATATGCTTCCCTTACTACAATGGAGATCGGTCAAGCCGTTATGCCAGAAAACATGCTCAAGTTAGAAAAGGTCTTCTCAAAGTTAAATCGTCTGTTGGGTCTTCCTATTCTATCTAGGGGTGAGCAAAACCGGTTTCGGTTTCGATTCCGCATGGAACCGGAACCTACCCGGAAAAATTCGGTTTCGCACTAAGTGGAACCGGAACCTACCCAATTAAACAAGGTACCCTATTATTCGGTTCCAATCTGGTTCCGGTCCGATTCCGAATTACCCTATTTTAAAATATTTTAATGAAAACTACATTCCAATACGAGTCCGTAGGAATAAACGGGGACCAAATCGGAGTGCGAAAGCTCAAGAACGAAGAAAATGAAGTTTTAGACTTTTAATGCTTGTCAGCCTCATTACCCTTTCTGTTTACATTTACAATTAGGCAAGTTATCAGTGCATTGAGTTGCCTAGTCGTGAAACCTTGGGTATGCTATGTTTAAAGTAAATTAAAAAATAAATGGACAGTCAATGGGAAGAATGATATCGTTTCATTTAATCTCTCTACATCATCTGTCAGCTCCTCCATCAGTTTGTAGAGTCCTGCAAGCAACAACATAAAAATGATCAAAATAGATGATATATTACAACAAAAAATTTGTGCCACTAACCTTCAAATTCATTTCTAAGTTCTGCATTTTGAGATTTTTGCCAAAGTTTCAATGACAATTGATGCGTCTGCAGACCAACATTCAGAAACAACAGTAAAAGAAACAACAGCTATATTTTCCTATAGTTCCTTCACTTTTTTGTCATTCTCCTCAACAAATTCTAGTATTGTGGAATCAAAGAGACCATTAACATGATGAGCAAATGCCAAATAGCAGACAAAAGCAAGCACACGGAGGTTCAAATTTTTTGAATGCAGCTACCACTCAAATAGTAGTGAAACCGATTCTATATTCGATTCCAAAAATCGGTTCCATGGTCCGGTTCCGGTTCCGATCATTTTGGAACCGGAACCTACCCAGATAAAATCGGTTCCTTCATTTTTGGAACCGGAACCTACCCGATTACAAACGATTCCGGTTCCAAACCCGGAAAACCGGTCCCCGGAACCGTTGCTCACCCCTAGTTCTGTCAATAACAGTGGAAATCCGGCTCCTTCTTCAGGATATGCAGAACGAGATTCCATCCCTTATTCTTCACTATCGTAACATACATAGTCAGAAGGTTGGACTTCGTTCTTCTATGGACAAAAGGGAAAGACTCTGTGATTCTCTTAACACTTTTTGCCAAACTATACAAGGGACCACATACGAAATGATGATTAAGGAGTCGGTATTACTGGACCTAGAACGATAATTGCAGGATATCCAGCGCCTTATCGATGAGAGTCGCATGAGAAAGGAAGCCAAGAGAAAAACTATTGCCCCTCATTTGACGGAGGTGAACACTTTTCTGACGGAATACAAAGACTTGGCCATAGTTGACTTTGAAAAGAGCTTGACCGATTTGGCCGTAGCTGATGTATAGATGCAGAAAGAGTGGCACCGGGTGAGGGAAATGCTTTCGGCTCTGAAGGATGAAGATCTTTAATAGCCGTGTATTTATGTGTTATCAGGACGTTACGTCGTCCTTTTTTTTGTAACTTTTGGGACATTGTTGTCCAATATGAATGAAAATTACAACATTTATTTACTTTTTGTTTATTTTATTTCGTCATTATTTTCACCCGAAGGACGTCACATTCTCATGTTCCCATAATGAAGGTACATACTTTTTCAAGTACTTGTCGTTTATCGCTCTGGCATGCATTTTTCCATTCAGATCTTTCAAATGATAGGTCCTGTTTGGCAACACCTTCTCTACCTCGAATGGGCATTCCCAATTGTGTGACCAATTTCCATATGCAGGGTTCTTGGCACCTAGTGGCAGTATGGTTTTCCACACTAACTCCCATTTTCTGAACGATTTAGCTACGACTTTCCTATTATATCCCCTAGCCATCCTAGACTTTTGTGCCTCCAAACGGTTAATAACATCACACCTGATGTCATCCAACTCTAATAAATTTTGGACCATTGCTTCACTGTAATTTTCTCTTGTCAATTCCTTTTGCAATGCTACCCTAGTGGATTTAATATTGACTTCAACTGGTAATACGGCCTCTTGACCATACACTAGTTGGAACGGCGTGACCGAGGTACCCGTTCGGGGTGACGTCCTATAAGCCCATAAATCTTGACTTAGGCATTCGTCCCATTGTCTGGCATTATCCGTTATCATCTTTCGGATTAACCCTTTGAGGGTTTTGTTGGATGACTCTTCCTGGCCATTTGACTGGGGGTAGTACGGAGTAGTGTTTACTAACTGGATCTTGTACTCGTTCAGGAAATTCCTAACCTTTTCTCCATTCAGAGAGGTACCATGATCCACCATCAATGTTTGAGGGATATCGAATCGATGGATAATATGCTCTTTCATGAACTTGATGATTTATTCTTGAGAAATCTCTATCACCTGGATTTCTTCCACCCACATGGTGAAGAAATTTGTGGCAACGATGATGAAGGTATGTCTTCTACTAGATGTGGGGTAGATCTTCCCTATCAAATCTATCGCCCATCCCATGAATGGCCACGGCTTAATAATAGGGACCATTTCGTTGGCTGGTGCCCTTTGGACGGGCCCATGCTTCTGACAAGCAACGCACCCCTTAGCATACAATATGCATGATTCTCCCATTTTCGGCCAAAAATAGTCGCTCCTTATGATCAACCATATCATCTTGATCCATGCCTGGTGAGCCCCACAGACCCCTTCATGTATTTCGGCCATAATAGTCTTGGATTCGGTTGGTCCTACACATTTTAATAAAATACCATCTTGACGTTTCTTGTACAATACGTCTCCTGATACCACGAAGTTTAGGGCTCTTAGTTTTAACTACCGGTTGTAGACACTGGTTTTCGCCCGAGGTCTACAATTGAGATTTTGTATAGGGGCACTGGCGATCCTGCAAAACAAAGATGTAGAGTGAGCGGGAATAGACTACCCACCGGTGTGGTGGGTGCCGGGGGCACTCCGACGCCCAAGTCAGTAGTGGAAGTAAGGAATTAGAAAGTGGGAAGTCAAAGGTTGGATAATACCTTTAACTTAGTAGGATGTCGTGAGGGCGATCAGTCGGAGGTTTGGTGAGCTTGAGGATGTCTCAAGGCTGTGAGTAGGAGAGCTAGAACTTGAATGTGGTTGAGCTATCAGAGTCCCTTTTTTTCTCGTAGACTTTCCTCTCTTATATTACACCATTGGGAATGAATATCTATCAAGGTCATCAAGCTCACCAAACCTCTTATATACACCATTGATAGATATTCATTCCCAATGGTGTATATAAGAGAGGAAAGTCTACGAGAAAAGGGGGACTCTGATAGCTCAACCACATTCAAGTTCTAGCTCTCCTACTCACAGCCTTGAGACATCCTCAAGCTCACCAAACCTCCGACTGATCGCCCTCACGAAATCCTACTAAGTTAAAGGTATTATCCAACCTTTGACTTCCCACTTTCTAATTCCTTACTTCCACTACTGGTGTAGATCCTGATTTCGGTCGAGGTCCACAATTGAGAATGAGTAGAGGGGCACAAGCGAACCTGCAAAATAAGAATAGAGCAAAAGAGGAAGTTACTGCCCACCGGAATGATGGAAACCGTAGGCACTCCGACGCTCAAGTTAGCCAAAGTATAAATGAATCAAAGTCGAAAGGATTCAGGTGTTAGGATACCTAAACCAATGATCAATTGCCGTGAGGGCGGAGTGTTGGATTTTATCTGATGATAGGAGTTGTGTATGGCTCCTTTCTTGTTCTTTGCCTTACTCTTTTATAGGATCCATCTTCTGCCCGTTGGAAACTTCTTCAATGGTGTATTAATTTAGATCCTTTAGATCCCATAACCATCGACTTCATGACGATGTTAATGAATTCGGATCCACTTCCTGATCTTTGTAACTGGTGTCCGTTTGTCTGTCTTTATGTTAATGAAGTTGGGCTCGTGAGGCGGCCCATGGATCTTCTTCTGGGCTCCAAGTCTTGCAGCTGGCTTTTGTGGTAAAAGTCGATTTTACCCCTAGCCCAATTTTGGCCCGTACAGTTTGTCCCCTACTCTCTAAGTCTGGAATGTCCCAGATTTTGAGAGTATCATCTGTCGAATAAATCGAGGTTTGTATGATTACTCCTCTGATTTTGGCGATGATCTTGAGCTATTAATGTTTCGTTTTGCAATTAAGAGGAAGATTTCAGGTCTACTGATCTTTGTCGTATGAGGTGAATAAATTTACTGATTATATTTGACTCGACATGAGACGCCAGGGGTGCCCATTGGTCGACTCGGACCAGACGATGGCTAAGGATCACACTCGACATGTCGTAAATATTGAGTATGACTGTATTTGACTCGACAAGAGTCATCAGGGGTGTCCCTTGGTTGATTTGAACCAGTTAGTGGCTCAGGACCGCACTCGACATGTTGTATGTGTCGTACGGATTCCACGATTCTATGACTCGGCATGAATCATGTGGGGGATGTCCCCTGGTCGACTGAATCAGATGGTGGTTCAGGAATGACATCACTCGACTTGTCGTATGAGTCGAACATATTCCATGATTCCTTGACTCTACATGAATCATGTGGGGGATGTCCCCTGGTCGATTGAACCAGATGGTAGTTCAGAAATAATATTACTCGACATGTCGTATGAGTCGATAATATTCCATGATTCCCTAATTGCATGAGTCATGTGTGGGATGTCCCCTGGTCGACTGAACCAGATGGTAGTTCAAGAATAATATTACTCGACATGTCGTATGAGTCGATAATATTCCATGATTCCCTAATTGCATGAATCATGTGGGGGATGTCCCCTGGTCGACTGAACCAGATGGTGGTTCAGGAATGACATCACTCGACTTGTCGTATGAGTCAAGAATGTTCCATGATTTCGTGATTGCATGAATCATGTGGGGGATGTCCCCTGGTCGATTGAACGAGATGGTGGTTCAGGAATGACATCACTCGACTTGTCGTATGAGTTGAGAATGTTCCATGATTCCGTGATTGCATGAATCATGTGGGGGATGTCCCCTGGTCGACTGAACCAGATGGTGGTTCAGGAATGACATCACTCGACTTGTCGTATGAGTCGAGAATGTTCCATGATTCCGTGATTGCATGAATCATGTGGGGGATGTCCCCTGGTCGACTGAACCAGATGTTGGTCCATTAATGACATCACTCGACTTGTCGTATGAGTCGAGAATGTTCCATGATTCCGTGATTGCATGAATCATGTGGGGGATGTCCCCTGGTCGACTGAACCAGATGGTGGTTCAGGAATGACATCACTCGACTTGTCGTATGAGTCGAGAATGTTCCATGATTCCGTGATTGCATGAATCATGTGGGGGATGTCCCCTGGTCGACTGAACCAGATGTTGGTCCATTAATGACATCACTCGACTTGTCGTATGAGTCGAGAATGTTCCATGATTCCGTGATTGCATGAATCATGTGGGGGATGTCCCATGGTCGACTGAACCAGGCGGTGGTTCAGGAATAACATTACTTGACATGTCGTATGTGAGTTCGCTATTTACGGTACTTAAATTTCATTGGGCGTCGTGCCAAATATCGAGGAGATACATTGTCAAGTTTGTTATAAATGTTTGATGGAATTGATATTCCATTCGACGATTTCCGTTGGAAACGGTTCTGGCTTTGCACACGTGTCATCAGATGCTGCAAGACCTAATGCAAATTACGAGGCGTCCATTTGGGCGGGAATCTTGGCGCCAGATTTTTAGGTAGCATGTATAAAGGAACATTGGCTGTTTCATTTCGCCTCATCCGGAAGTCGAGTAAAAGGTGTGCTCTCAAGAGTTCTCAAGGTATTCTTCGAAATCTTCTTCTTGTTCTTCATTCCTTTAAACATTCATAGTGAATATTCAAGCTGTTCTTAGAATAGTTAAGCTGTTTGATCTCCTGGTTTGTGCGATTAGTTTTCAATTTATGTTTGTGGGTTTTGATCTTTAGGAGGTGGGCTATTTAGAGGTTTTAGTTGTTTAATGCTTGTCGTCTGGAATATGTCGAGTGGTGAATCTTTAGGCAGCTTAGGTGCCAAGATCGATACATATGTCGAGTCGTCAAGTGAAACCGAGGGATCAACAAGTGAAAGTAAGGAGTTAGTAGAGTGTGGAAGTAGGTCGTATCAGGATTTTATCGAGAGTGGTGTCGTTACCTTAGCTATGCCTTCTCCACCAGTAATCCCTGCCGAGGCTATTCCGTTGAGGTCTTTGCCCGCAATTGGGGAGTCGAGCGAGTTACCTTGTACGAGTGAACCTACCAACTTATTATCAAAGAATCCTGCAAGTCGAATGACTGGGAAAGTATTGAGAGAACTTAGCTGTATTTACAGGTTCCCTAACACTTTGGAACTTCGGGTGCCTATGTCGAATGAAAGAATTGATTATAGGGTTCCTGGGTGGATGGGATTCTATGTACGTCCATTTTTTATAGGACTGAGGTTTCCTATTCCGAGATTGGTTTGGGAGGTTTTGGATCATTTCCGAGTAGCTCCTTCACAGCTGATGTCGAATGCATGGAGGATCTTATTGTCGATTGAATGTTTAGCCTTTGAACTGGGGGTACTCTTCGAGGTGAATGAAGTTTTAGAGACGTACTATCTGAAGGAACATTTGAAGGAGAAAGGAAGGTATACGTTGATTCTTCGTCAAAGAAAGACGCACTTAGTCACTGGATTGCCAACTAATGATAGGGGAAACTGGCAGTCTTATTATTTCTTTGTGAAGGGTGAGGGTATATTTGGATCGGCCGGGGTTGGTCGAATCCCGGAAACTTGGTGTCTGTCGAGTGAGTAACGAACTCTCGCTTTACTTCAATCTTTGAGTCGTTCATTTGTCTTTGAGTAACCATGATCTTATTGTTGCAGGTCCTCTACGGAACAAGTCATTCATCAAGACTGCACGTACAACCTCCAACACCAAAGCCATTTTGTCACTGCCGGCCAAAAAAAGGGATTGCAAAACTATTTTAACGGAAAAGAGGTTAAGGTCGACTCCACTGTGGAAAGAAATCTATCACCGAGAAGGTAAAGTTCTGGCCTTATGTAACGACGTTTTGTCCGTGATAAATAGTAGATGGTCGTGTCAAAAGTTATATGGGGGAAATAGATATCGAGAGCCCTTAAAATCCGAGGAATTTTTATGTGCAGAGGAAATGATGACTAGGCCTTTCACCGTAGCTTCACTCGACGAAATAAAGAGCCGGAAAAAATCAAGGAAACTGAAGAAGAAAGAGTCGGAGGCTGAAAAAGAGGCCGGGTCTCAACAAAGAGAAATTGAAGCGGAGAAGGTGAAGTCGACCGCGATGATTTCTGCGGGGAAAAAGAGGAAGTTTATTCCCGAGGTCGAGGAGGAAGATGACTCTGATAACCTTACCTTAAAGGTTCCACGGGAGTCGACTGCTATATCCGATCCTTCAAGTATCGATTCATTCGTAGGGGGACTTCTCCTCGAGGGGGATGAAGTAAGATTGGCACAGATTGGTCCCACGGAGGTCATGAAGAAAGCCATCACACTGAATTATCAAGTAAGTAGCAACCTTAATTACTATTATATTAAATTATTTTTTTTTTAATACTCGGCTTTCGTAGGCACTGGAATGCAGCCTATTCATGCGTAAAAATGTGGAATCTAATCAAAGAAGGACAAAGGAGCTGGAGAAATCGCTGTCGGTGATGAGGAAGGAGTCGTCAGAGTTGAAGTCAGGAATCATTGCTTCTCAAATGAATGAAAGAGCTCTTGAGAAAGAATTGAAGGAAGTTAGGGCTGCCTTGCAATTGGAGAAGGAAACCGCTGAATTGACAATCGACAGCTACAAAGAAGGTTTCGAAAATGTGAAGAAAGAGAATGAGTTATTGTTAGAGCAAATGGAGGATATCGCCATTGATTCCATGATGATAAACAGGTGTGATTTAATGAGGGATTTCTTGGCTAGGAAACATGTCGACTGGAAACCTGAGAAGTGGATTAGAGAATATGAGAGGCGCGAGGCCGGGATCTCTTCTTCGACAGAGGATGATTTCGAAGAGAAAGGGTTGGAGGTTGAATCAAAGAAGAATGGGGCTGAAACAGACACACTTGCCGTTGCCGAAATGGAGGGAGTCGGAAGGAATTTAGGGGGGAGGAAGTCATGGAGGAAGCTACTGAAACCCAAGGTGATGCGCCCGCCAGTCTTCCTGCGGCTACCGATGAAGCACCAGACAATGTCTAGGTTGTTCAGGTCTAAAGTTAGCTTTAAAATTTCGTATGAAATTAAGCTGATGGTTTTGACAGGAGAACTGTTATAACATTTTGTATGTGATGTCTATGTCATATGAAATTAGGAGAACGATATTGTGACGTATTGTAAATTTCGGTTGATATTTTAATGTGACAAACTTTTATTGCTCTTATTCGAATGACTACTGCCGATTCCTTTATTCAATCTTAACAAAATAACTAACTGAACATATAATTGGAAACAAACAAACCACAAACATAAGAGTTACCGGTGAAATCGCTTAAGATGCATCGCGTTCCAACTATTGCGTACGAGAGCCCCTTCTAAATTCTGTAGCTTGTATGCACCTTTCCCAACTACTTTCGTGACGAGGTAAGGGCCTTCCCAATTCGGACCCAATTTCCCATCGCCAACTTCCTTGGTGTTCTGGAACACTCTCCGTAAGACCCAATCTCAAGCCTTGAAATTCCTACTTCTAACGTTTCTGTCGAAGTATCTGGCCATTCTCTGTTGATATGCGGCCAGTCGAATGGAAGCTCGGTCTCTTATTTCTTCAATCGTGTCGAGATTGAAATTCATCAGTCGTTGATTGTTTTCTTCGTTGAGATATTGGTAGCATGTTGAAGGAATGACTTCTTCAGTTGGTATGACGGCTTCCGTTCCAAATGCTAATGCGAAAGGGGTTTCGCCTGTTGAAGACCTCGTCGTTGTCCTGTATGACCATAACACTCCTGGTAGTTCGTCAGCCCAGGCTCCCTTAGCTTTCTCCAACCTTTTCTTCAGGGTGTTCATGATCGTCTTGTTGGATGATTCTGCTTGTCCGTTTGCCTGTGGAAAGCGAGGGGTGGAGAAGTTCAACTTTATGCCCCAATTCCTGCAGAAGTCTTGAAAGTGGTGGCTAATGAACTGTGCTCCGTTGTCGGTCACGATCTCCTTCGGTATGCCGAATCGGCAGATGATGTTTTTCCACACGAAAGTTTGGGCCTCCTTGTCGCGTATTCTGGCAAATGCTTCTGCCTCTATCCACTTTGAGTAGTAGTCCGTCATTACGAGCATGTACATTCGTTGGCCAGGTGCCGTTGGAAGTTTCCCAACAATGTCCATCTTCCATTTCATAAATGGCCATGGAGATAAAATGGGGTTCAGTTTCTCCGGTGGGAGGTGAGGTATTGGTGCGAATCTCTGGCATTTATCGCACATCTTTGTGTATTCAGAAGAATCGAATCTCATTGTAGGCCAGTAATATCCTGTCGTGTGCGCTCGTTGGACCTTCATCGAGCCCATTCCCACGGTGATCGTATTGTCTTGAAGGCTTTGCTGAGGTCAATTGCTGAGGTAGATGTGCAAATGCATCATGGAATAAGATTGTTCGACTTCACTGGATCCTTGATCGCTGGCTTCTTGAACCCAATAAAGCTTCCCACATAGACAAGTGGAACTGAGATTCCAAACCACAAGACAGTGAGTTACCCCAGACAACATACATTCCATATTATTTCATACACTTCCATACGCATGGACAACATCTAGCCCATCCGACAATAAATTCATTCGACAAAGCCTCCATATGACAGTAACTCCATCAGGTCCAATCGACCAATCTTCATTAGGTTAGGTAGTATGAAGAATCCTTTGACCTCCTTCAAGCTCAGTCGACCGACCTTCATCAAAACTAGTAGGATGATGACATTGGACCTTCATCGAGTCCATTCGACATGTCCATTTGACAGTAGTCTTGTAGAAGAGTGATGAGTGATGACCTTGATAGATATTCATCAAATTCACTCTACCGTAGTCTCATGGACCTTTTTCAGCTCTAGTAGTATGAGAAGGATAGACTCTTGGACCTTTGACAGGTCTGTAGAGTGAAGACTTTCATAAACCTTCATCTGGTCCAAACAAACATTGAAGACTCCCCTGTCAATGGACATCAACTTGAGCCTGGGTACTAAGATGTCGAATCTTCAATGTCAAGATTCGTACGTAGAGCGTCGAGTGGAATCATTGTTCAATACTAAACCATCATATATGTAGTGTCGATTGTGATTTTTAGCAAGTGACCAGCTACACATAATAATGTCAATTAAGACACCCTCAACAATACTCTAGTATCGAGTGGGGCATCCCTAATAAGTTATATGTCAGACATTGTGAATGTCGACTGAACCATCCATAACTATTCCCTAGTTGTAAATTGTTATGCCGACTAGGACACCCTAAGCGATTTTTATACTATAAATTATAATACTAACTATGACATCTATTACAAGTCCCAAGCCACATATTGTTGTCGACTGGGGCACCCACAATAATTATCAAGCTATATAGTGAAGTATCGACTGGGACATCCATGACAAGTCCCAAGCTATGACAACAATTATAAGTCACATGCCTTTCTAATGTCGACTGGGACATTATTAAAAGGTGTAAGACATACCTGGTAATGTTAACCAAAATGTCCACGCTAAGTCTTCATTCGGGTACGTCGACTGGGACACCGTCTTCATGCCAAGTACTTGTTCCTTATAGAAGTCCATAAGAGACAACCTAATCACGTAGTATGGAGCTGAAGGTAATCCATGCATTCTTAGGAAGATGACCATCATTTCATATGAAGTTTGATGACAATCAACCCATGGATCGTTATGTGTGAAAGGGTCGTATATAGGGATGTCTTTACTTGCTAAGAATCGCTAGGGCCCCACGGTGGGTGCCAAATTGTAGACGCTGGTTTTCGCCGGGGGTCTACAATTGAGATTTTGTATAGGGGCTCTGGAGATCCTGCAAAACAAAGGTGTAGAGTGAGCGGGAGTACTGCCCACCGTGTGGTGGGTGCCGGGGGCACTCCGACGCCCAAGTCAGTAAATGAACAAAGGTAGTAATAGATGGAAGGTCAAGGTTAGATGCTACCTTGAACTCCGTTGAATGTCGTGAGGGCGGTAAATGGCAGGAGTGGCGAGCTTGAGGATGTCCCAAAGCT
>SKCR01011718.1:0-146700 GCA_019454045.1 Zanthoxylum bungeanum
AGATCATTGACGTGACTGACATCAAAGTGTGGAGGATAGCTCATATATCCACAGTGGTATCTCAAGTCGAAGGACCACTATGCTCGCTCAACTCAAGAAGGTTCCTATTGACGTTGGTGTACCATCTATTAGGAAACCTTTAGTGAGTTGTTCAGTGTCTTATCAAATAAACACCTACATATCTATACGAGTCTCCCAATACTAATGGTTCACTGGGATAAACCATCGAACCAAGTCACGATATACTACATGTACTGGTCTCAGCGGATTTTACTAACCGACCAGTGTTAGCAAATCTTCACCAGGAACTTTATTTAAGGATATACAACTAATAGTGTGCTTCCCAATGTCAACTACAATCTACGTTGTAACTGTGCAATACACTGTAAATCCTAGGGTCTTTTCTAATATATAAGTATCACATAACCGGATTCAGTTTCAATCTAATCATAATCAGATATCTAATCGTGATTAGATCAAATAAATGTATAAAATACAAGGGTGCTACCATTAGTAATAATAATATTATCGAAAATAGAATCGCTCGTATTTATAAATCGAACATAAATACGATTCGGATTGGCACTCGGAGCACCAACCCTAACAAATATAACACACAAAATTAAAAATACTATAACATGTGTATATAAAATACAAAAAAAAAAAATTAATATAAATAAAAATTTTGCATGGGTTACCTTCCTGCTAGAGCTAAATTTATCATCTTCAGCCAGACGTGTTTGAATATTGTCATTCAAGGAGGCTTCAGTGTGGCTTTGGACGTCCTGGAAACGACAATGCCATGTGCATTTCTTTTCCAGAAACTTTTCCACAAATGAGATGGCCAAAAGGATTTTGTATGACTCAGTTCTCGTGCCACCTTTTACACCTTGTAGCTCTGTGTGGTTCTGAAAAGAAAAAAAGAAAATCAGTAAGTCTCGTATGGTGCTTCACTTTGAATAATTGTGTCATTATGTCTAGCTTCTGGGCGGTTTCCTCGATATGTACTCCCCACTACTATGATGTATCATCTGGTGTCATGAGATTTTCAATATAATCACACATTTTCTCCTATTTTTACTGTGATGCATCATCTTTTCATCGCAGATGTATTTTAACATTTATGCATTCAGCTCTTCATCTGACATCTGTGCAATGCATACACCATAAGTGTCAACCTGAGGATGTAAAGATATGTCTGATTGTAGGCCTTTATCCTCTGTGGCTGGTATAAACGGCTCAGATAGCTCTTCTTCTTGTTTCTCTTCACAGATGCGATCATCGACCAGACAATTATCTAGATCAAATTGAGATTCTGCTTGCTCGGGATCCTGAACTGATACATCTACCTCAGCCTCCTCACATATTAAGGTGTCATCATGAAACTCTTGGTACTCGAAGGCTTCATCAGTTTCATCTAAAATTGCTCCGTGAGGTAGGTAGCTCTGGTTTTCTATTAATTATCCCAATTAATTTGTCTGCCTCTATAAGGCTTCTATTTGACTCGAAAATATTACATCAGGTTTGGCTTCCTGTTTCTTGAGTATGTTCAACAATTGTCTTTCCACTGATGGTTCTGGTTCTTGAAGATCATAGGTTGATGGTGGATACGATGGAAAATATTATTTTATGAAAAATGCTGGTTCATTATATGAAGGTCTCTGATAATTCTGCCACCCTGAATTGTAGTTGTACGTGCAATGATCGCTAGGGTGTTTACCATCATATATCTCACATCTCTGAAATGATTGAGCAAATCTTGTGTTATTTCTCCCTAACATCCATTGATAGTTGTTGGGCTAGACAATAGGCCTCAGAAAACCGACTGCTGCTCCCTGATATGGGGTGTATCTTCACCTCTTAGAGCTTGTAATGCTTCCATCGCCCAATTGTGATCCATATTTCAACCACCTGAAAATAAAAGAAAGAAATAAAAATGATAAGATAAAAATAAAAATAAAGAAAATTAGATACAAGTAAAGTAAATAGCTTCAAAATTAATAATGCAAGAAAAATAAGTCCCCGGTAACAGCGCCAAAAACTTGATTGGTGGTAAAATCACACATATTACGCAAGTGCACGTATCGCTCAAGTAGTATAAAAATATCGATCCCACGAGGACTTAATTTCTCTGATGTTATTAATTATTGATGCTAATTATTTACAGATATCTAATTAAGGTTGGAAGGGAACGTTTGTTCGTTGGTTGGTTGAATGTGGATTTTCTAAATAAATAAAATTACAAAATAAAACAAAGGAAATTAACAAAAGACACAAACATCTAGAGTTGCCACACAATATTATCCTAATGATGAATTGATTCTATTATATATGTGTAATAATTCAGTTGTTAACCTGGAACATGAGATATGCAAAAACCTCTTCTGATGGTCAAATACAAACACTCAAAGTAACCCCATTAACTATATTCCTATGCTAACTGAGTTACCCGAATTCATTAAATTCAAGTTCCAATTGTGACTACCCACGCCCGAAAGGTATTCCTATCATAGAAGGAAAACTCACCTAAAGTGAGATCGTGAGCTATTGAATCTAAGACTGAAACCTAAAATCCCTTCGTCAAGTTTATTTTAAGTTTACCACATCAATATTATTAGTGATCAGGCAACAAAAAGCATTAAGGTTAAGATTCAATAAACAAGCCAAAGTATCACACATAATATAATTAAATCAATTATTAAGCTCGTGGATATTGTGCTTCATCACTTCCATAGATTAAAATAAAATGCTAGGGTTAGGGAATCCACTTTTACTATTTCAAATCTAGAAATCTCCCTTATTATAATATATGAATTTACATTATATTACCAACCGACCATATAGGTAGTATCCTGATTAAGTCATGTGATAATTAATTCCAACCAACCAAAAAGACATAATCCAATTAAGTCAGGTTAAAATTAATTTAATTAAGTCCAACCGATCATAAAGGCGGTATCCAATTAAGTCAGGTTTTAAGATATTTACATATTATAATTTAAGAGAGATTAATCTAAATTATCATAATAAAGGTTTCACCCTTCCCCTAGAGGAAATTAACTACAAAACATAAAAGAAAGATAAAATAAACAAACTATTATTACTACTACTAAAAATAAAAATACATTGCTATTAATATATACAAATAAGATATAATCTTCAGTTTCTTATTAAGAAAGCTAAGGAAAATATGAATTTGGAAAATGAAGTCAGCTTCAATTTATAGGCAAAATTCAGGCTTAGAGGTTGCGATGAGCGTTGATTGTTGACACGTGTATGTGACTTGCTGAGATTTTGACAAATGACATGTCTTCATCGGTGCATCACGATACAGAAGGTTATGTGCGACATGAGTTATAGTAGATGGCGGTTGTCGATAGATCAATAATTGTGCTGAAGACATGATGATGCGGTGATGACGCATTTGATAATGCTTTGATGACGGGTGTCGGCAGCTATATAATTGAGGTGCGTCGTGACATAGAAAATTGTGCACATCGCGATAGAAATGGGATCCTAGCTCACTAGGAAAATAGGTTTCCTGAGTACTCAACAGAGGGTTAGAGGATCGCCGAAAAATAGTGGGAGGCTAGTATCGAATTTGTAATTTCGTTCAAATACTTGCCAAATACACGCTTTCAAATTATTTCATCAATTATAAATATTTATTAGTTGGACTAATATTTTATTATTTTTCTTGTAACAGTTAGATTGTACCCATACATCGTTAATTGAGTACTTTGACTATTGCAATTAAGATGACAGCAAAGAACATTGTCCGAGACATCATCATGGGTGATAATGTCTTCAACGGCGCAAACTTTTCTGACTGGGAAATGAATCTCAGGATTGTCCTGGGATTCGAGAAGTTACTCTACACTATAGAGAGACCTCTTGGGCCTAAGCCTAGATCTGATCAGATAGTTGAGCTAGAATTTTGGAAGACTCATAGTGATGACAACTCGACTGCTCAATCTATAATGCTTGCTGCTCTGACTCAATAATTTCATCGTCATAACATGGGATTGGATCCCTATGAGATGATTGTGAAGTTGAATGATCTTCATCGATCTAATCATAGATCACAGAGATATGAGTTACAGAAGAAGCTCTTTGCGCTCGCATATCAGAGGGTACATCTGTCGAGCACCATGTGTCACAGTTGATTGCTGACATCGAATAGTTGGGACCGATAAGCATTGTCTTTGAGGCTGAGACTTCTATAGATTTAATCTTACAGTCTCTGTCCGACACTTAGAGTGGAGTCATCATGAACTATAATACGATGAACCAAGATGATACTCTTGGAGAGTTAATGTCCACACTGCGCGAAGCAGAAAAGGAGCTCTTAAAGGGCAAGAAGCGCAAGGCGCACTTCATTTCAACATCTCAGTCTTCAAGGGGTTGGCCTAAGGCGACTGGAGGTGTAAAGAAGAAGAGCAATGCCAAATCATCAAAACCTTTTGGGAAGGGTAAGGACAAATCCCAAGATGTATGTCTGCAGTGCGGGAAGCGGAGTCACTAGAAGCATGACAGCCGCGAGTACAAGGCACACATGAAGGAAATCAAAGCGGGCAAGGCACCGACTTCAAGTATGTTTGTTATATAAATAAACATGTCTACTATTAGTTTTAAAATTTAGATTTTTTATTCTAGTTGTGGTACTCATATATGTACTGATGTGCAGGATCTACAGATTAGCAGGAGACTGGCATCAGGGGAGCTTGATCTACTCATTGGAAATGGGACACGAGTAACCATTTTGGCCGTTGGCACTTTTTTTAGAACTGCCATCGGGGCATGTAGTTAAAATTTCAGATTGTTATTATGTCCCCAGTTTGACTAGGAATATTATCTCTGTATCTTGTTTATATGCAAAAGCCTGCCGGTCTTGTCACACCAAAACTTGCAAACAAGGTTTGTAAGTTAAATCGATCCATTTATGGATTGAAGCAAGCATCGCGTTCTTGGAACCAACGTTTTGATGAGATCATCAAAGAATATGATTTCATTCAAAATGAGGATGACCATTGTGTATATAAGAAGGTTAGTGGGAGCGCACTAACATTCATTATCCTTTTTATTGATGATGTATTGCTTATAGGCAATGACATTCCCATGCTATAATCGGTGAAAGCTTGGCTTTCATTAAATTCTCCATGAAAGATCTGAGAGAAGCAGCCTATATTATATAAATAAAGATCTACCGAGATAGATCTAGAAAGCTGCTTGGACTCTCCCAGAGCACGTACAATGACAAAGTGTTGAAGTGATTCAACATGGATCAGTCCAAGCGGGGACTATTGCCAGGTCACATGGCGTCCCTCTATCTAAGGACATGTGTCCTAAACATGAGTCGATTGTTGAGTTTTATTAGGTCCCAAGATCAAATCAATGCATGAAATAATGCGTGAATACATCAACGGAGGTAGCGGAATACTCACATCGATCGGTTGAGTTGATTTGGAGACGAATCAAGCCCAAATGGCCACTGCCATTCACGCCCACTGCTGGCAGTGAACTGCCTCCAAAAACAGAAATTTGAGTTGATGAACGGAGCTCCAAACTTCGTCCGACGGATCCCGGCTCATGGGTGAACCTCCCTACCACCTTCGCAAGACTCGTAAGTGTGCTAGCACTTGAATTTTCACCATGAAAACCCACTCTTGCTTCCCTTTGTGCTCACGGTTTTGGCTTCAAAAAACAGTGAAAAAATGCCCCTTGGGCGTGAGCTAGAAAAAAGAAAAAAAGAGTGAAGAATTTGTGTAATAGTTGGTCAAACCATTTACAAAAAAGGTTTATATATTTTTCAAATAAAAAAAGGCAAAGCATTTACCAAAAATAAATCAAATAAATCAAATGGTAAATGCTCCTACCAACTTTCACTATTACACCTACACCCATCAACTATTCATAGTCACTTTATTAAAGTGATTTGATGGTGTCAATCAACTCAATCACATCAATCAATCAATCAATCACATCACTCAAAGTGAAGTTTGATTTGACGCTTGATGTGACGAATGATTTGATGTTTGATTTGACGCTTGATGTGACTTGCGTCGCCGTACTCGAATTCGAAATACGAATGTGCTCGCAATCACACTCAGGCTCGGGTTCGCTAATTCCAAATTAACGATTTTTCCGTCGCGTCGTAATTAAGTGATTACGCCTAGCGAATTCACTATTCACGTCGCTAACGAATTAATTCTAAATTAATTCGTTCGCCCGAATTAAATCTAATTTTAATTCCGCGTCGAAATCTAATTCCGTTTAATATATCGAATATATTAATTTACCGATTAATTCCAAATTAATCGTTATCTCTCTCTAGGCGATATTTTATCCTAGATAAATATCTCCGTAATTAATCCTAGATTAATTTTCTCTCTCTTCTATATAATCCCAGATTATTCAAGAGTGCGAGTTGTGCGTCATCGGTGGATTATCGGGAAGCGACCCATGAGATCCCCGGATAAGTTGGCTATAAATACGGTCGTCGGTGTATCCGAATCACGTACGTACCAAGTACTACGTTCTACCGATTTACGAGACAAGGTCAACTCCTAGCAAAGCACCAAGTCATCCTAATTCCCGGACATATCCTTTTAAGAATATCAAGATCTATATCAAGCGTAGTATACTAATGTATTGTGCGTATCGGCCCAGTATCGGATACTCACGTGCTAGGGCTGGGGCTAGATAAGTGTCTGCCCCGTCCGAAACACATATCGGATGTCTGGTAACTAGTCTCTATAATCGGATATTCATGACCTGGTCATAATATCACGATTGGATGCGCATCACTTAAGAGCACTAATATCGTATCCTGCGTGACATCATCTCCAATATGACTGAAGTGACACTTTCGTCTTGACATCACACCCAATACTCTACGACTCTCTGATAAACCCAGAAGTGGTGAACACAGAACCGGTCAAAGCCCCCAACCACCAAAACCAAAGTTTATCGATTATCGTAAGTATTAGCGATGCAAGTCTCAGGTTAAGACTATACACACCTACCTTGATTTCGGCCTCCCATAGACACCTAGTCATAATACCAATGGGATTCCGAGGGGTCTATCCAGAGCGAAGCTGTTTCCCGTACCATCGGTGAAACATGACCTCCTATCACACTTGCATAAGTCTCCAACACTTATATAGATGAGAACTATGTCGTTGTGCCCTCACAACGCACACAAGTGCAATACTAGCCTATTCCGCATTATCGATGTCCAGTCTCGATAATACTACGGTAGGGATATTTAATGATTAATCCTTCGTGGACTGATACTGTCTCATATCATCTCAATCCAGGAACTAATCATAGGGACCTCTCTTCATTTATATATCTATGGTGATCTAATCACAAATGATGAGAGTGCAATATCCTTATTACATAGTTAATTTGCTACAACAACACAATGATCTGTGCAAATAGTGACGCTATGGGTCATATTATCCAACATCGAATCCCATTCGCTTCGGCAGTCGGATCAATCATGTATGTCATGATATGTACATGACCTGATGTCTCATATGCTTTGAACATGTGTAGTCGCTATCAGGCCGATCCAGGTGATGGTCACTGGATGGCAGTTAAGAACATCCTTAAGTATCTTAGAAGAACTAAGGATGCTTTCTAAATCTATGGAGATGGAGAACTTGAGGTAACCGGGTATACTAATGTAAGTTTCCAAACCGATAAAGACGACTCTAGGTCGCATTTTGGGTACATATTTTATTTAAACAACGGAGCAGTAAGATGAAAATCTTCCAAGCAAGAGACTGTTGCCGATTCAACAGAAGCGGAGTATATTGCTGCAGCTGAAGCAGCAAAAAAGGCAGTTTGGATCCGTAAATTCCAAATTGGATTAAGAGTAGTTCTGTTAGCAGCTGAGCCCATCCCATTGTATTGTGACAATAACGGGGCTATAGCACAGGCTAAGGAACCGCGGTCTCATCAATAATCCAAGCATGTTCTTCAACGTCTCCATCTGATTCGTGAGATCATACATCATGGCGATGTGAAGATCGAGAAGGTCGTATCAGATGACAACATTGCAGATCCGCTGACGAAAGCTATTTCACAGCAAAAGTTGTTGGACAATTATGACCCATAGCATCACTATTTGTACAGATCATGGTATTGTTGTACAAATTAACTATGTGACAAAGAAGGTTGCTCTCTTATCATTTGTGATTAGATCACTTAGATGTATAAATGATATGAGGTCTTTATGATTTGTTCCTGGATTAAGAATGATATGAGACGGTATAAGTCCAGGAAGGATAAATCATTAAATATCCCTAGTAAGAGTATTATCGAGATTGGACATCGATAAATGCGTAAAAGACTAGTATTACACTCGTGCGCGTTATGAGGGCATAACGGCATAGTTCTCATATATTTGGGTATATGATACTCATGCAAGTGTAATAGGAGGTTGTGATTCACTGATGGTACGGGAAACAATTTCGCTCTGGATAGACCCCCTCGGAATTCCATTGGTAGTATGACTATGTGTCTATGGAAGTCCGAAATCAGGGTAGGTGTATTTGGTTTTAACCTGATACTTGCATCGCTAATACTAGCGATAATCAATATACTTTGGTTTTGATCGTCCAGGGCTTTAACCGGTTTCTGTGTACGCCTCTTCTGGGTATATCGAGAATCGTCGTGTGGTGTCAAGACGGAAGTATCACTCAAGTCATATGGAGATAATGATCGCGCAAGGATACAGAACTGGTTCTCTAAAGGGTTGAAACCATCGGGATAATATGACTTGGTCATGATTATCGGATAATAAAGAGACTAGTTGTTTTGTCATCCGATATACTTCGTACGTGGCAGACACTGTACCAGCCCCAGTCCTTATATCTGATCATCCGATACTGGATCGATATACGTAATACTACGTAAACTACGCCTAATACAGATCATATATTCCTGTAAGGATATTTCTGGAGAATTGGGTAGGCATGGCGCTTTGCTAGAAGCCAACCTTGGCTTGTAAATCGGTACAAACATAGTACTTAGTACGTACGTGTTCGGATAGTCCGACGACCGCATTTACTGCCAATATATTCGGGGATCTCATGGGTCACTTCCCGAAGATTCACCGATGACGTATGACTCGCACTTTATTAATCTAGGATTAATTAGAAGAGAGGGAAAATTAATTTGGGATTAATTACGGAGATATTTTATATAGGATAAAATATCATTTATATAGAGAGAACAATTAATTTGGAATTAATCAATAAATTAATATATTCGATATATTAATCGAAATTTGATTTTGACGCAGAATTAAAATTAGATTTTTATTCGGGCGAACGAATTAATTTAGAATTAATTCGTATGCGACGTGAATAGTAATTATGCTTGGCATGATTATTTAATTAAATTAGATCTAATTACGATGCAACGGAAAATTCGTCAATTTGGAATTAGCGAACCTGAGCCCGGGATTGTTTGCGAGCGCATTCACATTTCGAATTCGAGTGCGGCACGCAAGTCAAATCAAGCATCAAATCGCTAGTCACTTCAGGTGTCAAATCACTTGTCACTTTGAGTGATGTGACTTGACAACTTGATTGATTGAAAGATCTGACTTGATGGGAGTTGTTGAAAAAGCTTTTGAAAGCTTGATTGACATTTAATATATTAAATATTTTGGTATATGTTTGATTGTTTTTGGAAAACAATTAATCAAATACACATTTCCAACTCTCTCTCTCTCATTCCTCTCTTCTCTCTCACGCCCATTGGGCTCTTTTTCTTCTTCTTTCACTGCCCAAAACTGTGAGTTCGAGGGAAGGATTAGAATGATTTTTGTGGCAAAAATCAAGAGAGCTAGCACTCAAAGGGACATACAAAGGTGATAGGGAAGTCCACCCATGAGCTTGGAATCACCATGAAAAAGCTTGGAGCTTGGAAGATGATCTAAAAACTGAAAATGGAGGACAGTGGACTGCTCACTGCTGTGAGCCTTGGAGGGCAGAAAATGATTTTTTGTTCGTTGCTGCATCGCTCATCCGCTCGATGTAAGTATTCCACAACTTCCTCGATTGTATTCGCACTTATTTCTTGTTTGTTATTCAATCCTCGGGACCGTAGAAACTCTAACAATGGTATCAGAGCGATTGAAAAGTATGAAATTTGATTAGGGCTTAAAATTTGGGTAAAATGTATTT
The DNA here is from genome assembly GCA_019454045.1 of Zanthoxylum bungeanum. NCBI lineage: Eukaryota > Viridiplantae > Streptophyta > Magnoliopsida > Sapindales > Rutaceae > Zanthoxylum > Zanthoxylum bungeanum. The sequence continues at coordinate 10,203 of SKCR01011718.1, forward strand.
GAGCATGATTTGATTAAATTAGATTTTTGAGTATGCTTAATACATGTTTAATTGAAGTTTGATATGATCAATTTCAAGAAATTATGTTTGGAACAAATTTCCTCAATATTCATGGCTTGGCCGAAAGTTCAAGAGCTCTAAATGTCTTGGAATTTTGTTTCGTTGATCATTGGATGAGTTGGAAACGATTGGGAAATATTGATTTAGAATTTGATTGGATTGAATTCGGAATTGATTTGAAAAATCCCTCCATTAGCGAGACTATAGCATGTGTAATTGGGTTTGATTTTTGATGAATGTGTTGGACATGTTTTATTGTTGATAAGCATGATTAATTAGGTTAATTGATGTTTTGGAAATGTTAATTGGGTAATTAATTATGTTATGTACTTTATTTAATTAAATTAAGAAATTTAATTTTTAGAATTTAATTAAATTGGGCTTTAAATTGGAATTTGGGCATTAAATATTGTTATTGGGCTTATTGGGCTTGGTTGAACCAAGTTGGGTTTAGGCTAAATTGGTTGGATCCAATTGGGCCCAAAACCACTTCCGTTAAATCCAAATGCGACTATTGGGCCTTTAAAGTTTAATTGGGCCTAATGGGCCGAAATTGATTTATAGGCTTATGGGGTTACTCCTTGATTGGGCTTTGGTTGCCGAAGCCCACGCATTAAAAAATTAATTGAAAGCCCATTGGACTTTAATTGGACGACATTGGATGTCAATCGGGCTTTGAGACCCGTAACGATTAAATTTGGAATTTAAGTCGTAAAGTTTCATTGATAAAGTGTAGTATTTAATTTGGAATTAAATAGCGAATTAGTATTAAATATAAATTGAATTGGATTTAATTATGTAGTTTAATTTAATTCGAGAATTGTACTTTGAGTACTTATTCGCAAAACGAGTTTAACTCGCGCAAAATCAAATCGTTGTTTGAACATTGGATGGTCATTAATTATTAGATTAATTAATTTGATTAGATTGATTGATAACATGCTTGTGTGAATACATGGTTGCGATGCATGAATAATGTATATCGGATGGATATTAGATGGGTGGGGCAATTTTAGAAATTTTTGTAATAAATTTGGAATTTATTCATTGGACCTGCGTGTCCAGCCTTATTACCTCCTTACTCTTTGTATTCTCTTCTCACCTATTCTCCTCAATGCAAATGAGGTTTCTTTAGAAGTGTAGTGTAACGGGTAGAAGTAAATACTTATGCTAGTGGGAGAGAGAAATGAAGAGATTTGATCTAGGATCAATGTGTAAAGTATCCATCCACATATCATTATTATTTTATTATACGCGTTTTATTATTTGTTTAGAATGCATGTTTAAGGGTGTATGATGATGAGACCTTAACAAAGATAATAAATTAGTTGCCAATTAGCACGTGAAAAACCCTCACAAATATTAAGCGTTTTTCCTTCCATTGAGTGATTCTCACTCAAGATCCAAGACTCGCATTGGCTTGTTGGCCAAAGTCAAGGCATTTGTCCATCGAGGATGTGTTTGAATCACGAGAGCGTTGTTCCATATTGGTATCTTGTCCAAGTTGTGGTTTGTTGGCCAAATCAAGACCACTTCTTGTCTATCGACATTGATTACGAAGCTTCCATGGTCAATGGGTCGCGCTTAACTAGGATCACTAAGTTTGTTGTGCCAAAGCCAAGGCTTAGATGATTCAGAGGAAAAAGGTTAGGTAATATATTGTATATATTGGCTTATATAAGATATATATTTCGGACTTGGATGTCCCCCTACCGGATCTAGGAATTGGATGGGATCCAATTGATCTTAGAGATCTACCTAGTTAATTATCATACAATTTGTTGGCCAAAGTCAAGATTGTGTGATATTTAACGGGATCCTAGCCCACTAGGAAACACGGTTTCCCGAGTACTCGACAGAGGGTTAGAGGCTCGCCGAAAAATAGTGGGAGGCAAGTATTGAATTTGTAATATTCGTTTAGTTACTTGCCACACACGCTCAAACAAATATCATTCGTCAAATAAATTAAATATTAGTTGGACTAATATTTAAATCATTTTTTTAATTAACAATTTAACTGTATTCAAACTATTCATTTATACTTGATTTTATAATTGGATTATAGTAATCAATATAATATAATTTATCTATTAAAATTATATTTGATTATATAGTTGGACTATAGTGATCATTATAATAAATAGTACTTAAATCGTTGATAAAAAAGTTGGACTATTAGAATCAAGATAAAATTGAAAGATTGACATTTAAAACATAATCCTAGGGAAAATGTATTTAAATGGTTTAATTTTCAAATTAGGAATAAAATTTCAGGATAGTCCTAGAAATTAAAAAGTTACTTTATTTGATAAAAACATCTTAGGCCTAAGCTCGGAGTTAAGCAAATAAGTAGAGCAAGATCTTTGGAAGATTCATTTAATGATAACTTTAGTGCTTAATCCATTACACTTGTGAAATAGACTCCTTAATTTCTTTATCAGAACTAAGGTTAGATCATTAAAGTATGATATTGAAATTGAAGGATCTTCATAAATCTATACTTAGATTTTAGAAGTACAAAATTGCAGTAAATAACTCTTGGAGAGTTAAGGAATATTCTCAAGGAGATAAAGTCAAACTTTGCAATTAGGCAAGTAGTGCAAGGCGCACCTTACTTCGATATTCTAGAAACCCAAGGCTTGGCCAAAGGCTTCTAGAATGTAGAAAAGGGCAAAGGCAAAATCATTATTTTCTTCTGGGAAGATAGAGGACTAATCCCAAAATGTCTGCCTAAATTGTGGCAAACAGGATCGCGGAAGCGTGACTGCCGTTTGGACAAAGCAGACATGAAGGAATTGAAGACAGGCAAGGCTCTGATTTCAAATATGTTTCTCATATCATGTTCACTACTAGTATTAAAATTGGATTTTAAATACTTAGTGTGGTACATAAATATGTGCTGATGTTCAGAATCTGCTATGAGCAGGATACTGACTTCAGTTGAGATTAATCTGCGAATTGGAAACAAGACGAAAGTAACTGTTTTGACCGTAGATACCTATGTTTAGGAACTACCTTCGTGTGTGTACCTAAATTTGGAAACTGTTATAATGTAACTAGTTTGACTAGAAACATTATCTCTATATCAGTATTTATCTGTTATGGATATACCTTTATATTCTAGAACACTAAAGTGTTTCATTATATAAAGATGATATTGAGATAAAACACATTAGATGTGAATAATAGAATTTATATTTTGAATATAAATAAAATCTCGAACATATAACATGACAAACAAATAGCTCAAACTGATTTGATCAGAAGAAACATATGTGGCATTGTTATCTGGGACACAATTAAACAAGACTCGTATATCCACACTTTCGAAGAGTGGGTACTCGGACTGATTTGATTCCAATCAAATAAAGTCTACGAATCTAGTTTATTAGGCAAAGTGCCTGAAACGCCTTTACTTGGTAAAAGTGTAAATTCCACCGATCTGTTAGCCCTAGTTCATAGTGAAACAAGTAGGCCGATGTCTAGCTAGGCTAGAGGTGGATATGAATATTTCTTGACCTTTACGGATGTGGCATCGCGTTATGGTTAAGTGTTTCTTTTGAAAAACGAATCAGAAACTTTTAAAGTTTTGACATGAAATAGACAAACAGAACGGCTAAAGTATTAAACCGTTACAGTAAGACCATAATGGAAAATACTTAAGCAATAATTTTCTCGTATACTTGAAAGGGTATAGTATTCTTTCAAATGAGGACTCCTCCGGAACAATTCAATTTGACGGTGTGTCCGAACAGGATAAACCGAATTTTGTTGGACATGATAAGGTTAATCATGAGTCGCTCTGAGCTACCATTTCCTTCAACGGATAAGCATAAACAGTGCAGAACTTATTTTGAATAAGGTTCCATAATAATCTGTTTGACAGACTTCATATTAGATATGAACAGGAAAGAAACCGGGTTTCACATTCCTAAAAATTTGGGTATACTAGGTATATGTTTGGATGATACCAAACTAGAACCCAAATTGGATAAGTGCCAATTGTAGGTTATCCGAGGGATACCAAAGTATAGTACTTATACAACTCATATGAGAACAATTTGATTGTTGCTCGCCATGCGGTTTTCCTAAAAGGAATACCGATATGCAGTGGTAAGTGGGAGGATAGTAAAACTCGATGAAAATCGGAGTAATACTATTCAAGGCACCGAGTCCTTAATGGAACACAAATAGTTCATTAATGATGTAACTATACCAATAATCTTCGAATACACAAGAACCGCGTAAGTCGGAGAGAGTCAGAAAACAACCTGGGGTATGGGTTTCTGATCTCACCTCATAAAGATGTCAATCTTTTGGGAAATACTAACTGACTACGAATGAGGAAGTGATACAAGGTATCGACTCTCTATTATGGCAAAGTGCCATGAATCCGAAATGGATTCCATGTATATCAACTTAGTTTGGACACTAGTTGATGTACCGCAAGGCATTGTGCTTATTGGTACTATATTAGTCTTCAAGGAAGACATACATGGAAGGCAACATACCAACGAACTAAGCTAGGCTTGTAGCGAAAATATATCGTTATCAACATTATGATTGATTACGATGAAACATTTTACTTGTTGCCACGGTAAATCCATTTGGATAATGCTTGCTGAAGCTGCATGTTTCATTTATGAAATATGACAGCTGAACGGGAAAATCGCTTTCCTTAAATGAAAACCTTTTGGAGGATGTTTAAAACATTCTGACGATTTTATCGTACCAAAACTAGCAAACAATGTTTGCAGGTTATTCAATCCATGTTTGGATTAAAGCAAGTATTAGGTTCTTAGAACTATCGCTTTAATGTAATCATAATAGTTTATGATTTAATTCAAAACGAAATAATTCTTGTGTATATAAAGAGGTTAGTGGGAGCGCACTGACTGTGGCTGTCCTATAAATAATGATGACATGTCATTTCTTGGAAATGATATTCCATAAAATAATCGGTGAAAGCTTGGCTTTCATGAAAATTCTCCGTAGAATTATTAGGAGTAACAACCTTTATGCTATGAATAAAGATCTATTGGGATAGATTTAAAGTTGTTAACACTCTCCGAGCTCGTACATTGAAAAATGTATGCGACCTGGTGCCTTATACGCTTTGAGCATGTGGATTCACAAACAGGTCAATCCAAGTGATAGTCACTGGATTGATATTAAGAACATCCGTTAGTATCTTAGAGAATTAATGATGATGTCTTAAACTATGGAGAATGAGAACTTGAAGTGACTTGGATCACTGCTACAAGTTTCTTAAACCGATAAAAACGACTATAAGTCGTTAAAAGGTACTATACAGTTTGAATAACGGTACAGTGAGCTAGAAATCCTCCAAGCAAGATACTGTTACCGAATAAACAAAAAATGTGGGTTATTGCTGCAGCTGAGGCAGCAATAGAAGCCATTTGGGTCAGTAATAAATCTAATTATATTAGATATAGTTCAGTTAGCAACTGAGCTAGGCATCAGCACAGGCTAAAGAATTAATGGTCTCATCAATGATCCAGATATATACTTCGAATATTCATCTGATTCGTTCGGATCATACATCGTGGTGATGTGATGATCGTATAAATCGCATCAGATGATAATCATACAAATCCACTGACGAAAGTTTTTCCTCAGTAGTTTGAGCCAACCGTACATAGTTCGGGTGTAAGACACTCGAGTGACTGGCTATAGGCCAAGTGGGAGATTGTTAGACAGTTATGACCCATAGCATCACTATTTGTACAGATCATGGTGTTGTACAAATTAACTATGTGACAAAGGAGATTGCCCTCTTATCATTTGTGATTAGATCACCTAGATATATAAATGATAGGAGGTCCTTATGATTTGTTCCTGGATTAAGAATGATATGAGACAGTATCAGTCTACGAAGGATAAATAATTAAATATCCCTAGCTAGAGTATTATCGAGATTGGAAATCGATAAATGCGTAAAAGACTAGTATTACACTTGTGCGCGTTATGAGGGCATAACGGCATAGTTCTCATATATTTGGGTATAGGATACTCATGCAAGTGTAATAGGAGATTGTGTTTCACTGATGGTATGGGAAACAACTTCGCTCTGGATAGACTATGTGTCTATGGAAGTCCGAAATCAGGGTAGGTGTATTTGGTCTTAACCTGAGACTTGCACCGCTAATACTTGCGACAATCAATATACTTTGGTTTTGGTCATCCAGGGCTTTAACCGATTTCTGTGTATGCCTCTTCTGGGTATATCGAGAATCGTAGTGTGTTGGGTGTGATGTCAAGACCGAAGTATCACTCCAGCCATAAAGAGATGATGATCGCGCAGGGATACAGAACTGGTTCTCTAAAGGGTTGCAACCATCGGGATAATATGACTTGGTCATGATTATCCGATAATAAAGAGACTAGTTGCTTGTCATCCGATATATGCTTCGTACGGGGCAGACACTGTACCAGCCCCAGGCCTTGTATGTGATCATTCGATACTGGATCGATATACGCAATACTACGTATTCTACGCCTGATACAGATCTTATATTCCTGTAAGGATATTTCTGGAGAATTGGGTTGGCATTTCGCTTTGCTAGAAGCCAAACTTGTCTTGTAAATCGGTACAAACGTAGTACTTGGTACGTACGTGTTCAGATAGTCCGACGATCGCATTTACTGCCAAAATATCCAGAGATCTCATGGGTCACTTCCCGAAGATTCACCGATGACGTATGACTCGCACTTTATTAATCTGGGATTAATTAGAAGAGAGAGAAAATTAATCTGGGATTAATTACGGAGATATTTTATCTGGGATAAAATATCATTTATAGAGAGAGAACGATTAATTTGGAATTAATCGATAAATTAATATATTCGATATATTAATCGAAATTGGATTTCGACACGGAATAAAAATTAGATTTTTATTCGGACGAACGAATTAATTTAGAATTAATTCGTGTATGATGTGAATAGTAATTATGCTTGGCATGATTATTTAATTAAATTAGATATAATTACGACGCAACGAAAAATTCGTCAATTTGGAATTAGCGAACCCGAGCCCGGGATTATTTGCGAGCGCATTCGTATATCAAATTCGAGTACGGCACACAAGTCAAATCAAGCGTCAAATCGCTAGTCACTTCAAGCGTCAAATCACTTGTCACTTTGAGTGATGTAACTTGACAACTTGATTGATTAAAAGATGTGACTTGATGGGAGTTGTTGAAAAAGCTTTTGAAAGCTTGATTGACATTTAATATATTAAATGTTTTGGTATATGTTTGATTGTTTTTGGAAAAATAATTAATCAAATACACATTTCCAACTCTCTCTCTCTCTCATTCCTCTCTTCTCTCTCACGCCCATGGGGCTCTTTTTCTTCTTCTTTCACTGCCCAAAACCGTGAGTTCAAGGGAAGGATTAGAATGATTTTTGTGGCAAAAATCAAGAGAGCTAGCACTCAAAGGGACATACGAAGGTGATAAGGAAGTCCACCCATGAGCTTGGAATCACCATGACAAAGCTTGGAGCTTGGAAGATGATCCAAAAACTGAAAATGGAGGACAGTGGACTGCTCACTGCCGTGAGCCTTGAAGGGCAGAAAATGAATTTTTGTTCGTTGCCGCATCGCTCATCCGCTCGATGTAAGTATTCCGCAACTTCCTCGATTGTATTCACACTTATTTCTTGCTTGTTATTCAATCCTCGGGACCGTAGAAACTCCAACAAAAGTTTGAGCGACATGTATATAGTTCAAGTGTTAGATGCTTGAGTGACTGGCTATAGGCCAAGTGGGAGATTGTTAGACAATTATGACCCATAGCGTCACTATTTCTAAAATACATTATGGTTTTTGTACAAATTAACTATGTGACTATGGAAATTGCTATTTTATCATTTTGTAATTGGATTACTTAAATATAAAATGATAAAAGTCCTTATGATTAGTTCCGGATGATAAGATATGAGACAGTATTAATCCACTAAGGTTTAATCATTAAACATCCCTAGTCATAGTATTATCGAGATTAGACATCGATAATGCGGAATAGACTAGTATTGCACTTGTGCGCGTTGTGGGAGCATAACGACATAATTCTAATATATTTAAGTATTAGATGCTTATACAAGTGTGATAGGAGGTTGTGTTTACCGATGGTACAGAAACAGCTTTGCTCTGGATAGACCCCATGGAGTCCCATTGGTTGTATGACAATGTGTCTATGGGAATCTGATTCAGGGGAGGTGTATTTGGTCTTAACCTGAGACTTGCATCGCTAATACTTGCGATAATCAATACGCTTTAGTTTTGGTCGTCCGGACTTTAACAGGTTCTGTGTACGCCTCTTCTGGGTTTATTGAGAATCATAGAGTATTGGGTGTGATGTCAAGATGGAAGTAATCACTTCATTCATATGGAGATTATGATCACGCAGGGATACAGAACTGGTACTCTAATGTATTGCAACCATCAGGATAATATGACAAGTTCATGATTATCCGATTAAAGAGACTAGTTGCTTGTGATCCAATATATACTTCGTACGGGGCAGACACTGTTCTAGAAGGAGTAGGCCAAAGCCAGGTAAAAGAAAAGATTAGGAGAAGCAGAACAGAGTCGGGAAAAAGGAAAGATATGCATACAACATAGGCCATCAAGAGCGAAAGCTTCCTTTTAGTAAGGTGTAAAATGGAATGTAAAAGGATTCACTAACGGCCATCCACGGCGTAAGGTGTAAAATGAAATGTAATGTTGTGGATGGGCTACGTCGGTTAGTGACAAATATCCAGGGTCCTCTTTGTGGAAGGTACTACACCCCCCGATTGCGGATGGGTTACGCTCGTTAACAGCGGTTGGCCTGAGCCTCTCTATGCGGAGAGTGCTGTGAACCCGATACCATAAATTCTCTAAACTGAGGGAATGGCCGAGTGATGGTCTGGTCGAGGGCAAAGAGGAATGACCATACAAGTTTCTATTATTCCAATCTATTCGCCTTTTCGATGGAAAACCGAAAAATTCACCTTGATCTTCACTTCCGGCTCAATCAAGGTAAATTTGGGGACAATTGTTGACAGAGGAAATGATGTCATTGTTTTGAGAAATCACCCTATGATGAAGGAAAGAACGAAAGAAGGAAGGACGATGAAGTGAAGAGCGACGAAGGGCTTGGGACGACCGAATTAATGATTAGGACAAAAATGCGTGATGCAGTTGCTTCCACGATCGCATCAATTGAACGGTTTTCCCTCCATAACTGAGCAGTTGAGACATACAGCTCAACGGTTACAGGTATGATCCAGTAACTACACAGAGATACTGGAGCTATCCAAAACGGTTGATAAGTTTCACTATAAAAGCTCATCTATACCAAGGGAAACAGTTTCGATCAAATGAAGACTCAAATGAGCATATCTTTATTATTTTTTATTTCTTAGATTGTAATCCTTATGACTGTAATTTGTGCGCTTGTGCCCCTTGGAGGCTTATTCACTTAATCAAACACCCCTCGTTGGGACTTTGTCTCAGGAGGTTTGAACCTTACACGCTATTCTTTCTTCACGTATAAAAATTGCACAAACAGTTTTTTGGCGACCACCGTGGGAGGATTTGTGTAAAGAGCGGAGATGCCTCCGAAAAGAAACACCCAAACTGGCTCGAATGAGGAGGAAGGATGACTGGAGCAAACCAACCAGCCTCATGTTCCAGCCATAGTCGGTCATTTCGAGGGTCTGACAGACGCTAGTCGATACGAACCTATGAGGGAGCTCAGCCCTAACATGGTACGCGTGTTGTTCGGTTAATTCACGCAAGATGTTGTCGAACATGTTAGGCTTCAAAATGCGCATGTCATAGATAAATTCGTATCAACTGGAAATTCACATTACGAAAACATGGCCAAACATCTAAGCTCATTGAATGAATTAAGGTACCAAATTGTGATCCGATAATATGACTAGTTGACTAAAATTAGAATTAATCTAGGATTAATTAAGGGAGAGAAAATTAATCTGGGATTAATTGAGGCTTTATTTAATCTGGGATAAAATGTGTTTGGAAGAGAGAGAACGAGATTAATTTGGAATTAATGGTAAAATAAATTTAATAGTTAAATTTGATTTTTCTATTTAATTTATTAATATAAACTAAAATTAATATATCGGATATATTAATAAGAATTGGATTTCATTACGAAATTAATTCGTAAACGGCATTCGTAATATATTTACGAGGCGTCGTTATTTAATTAAATTAGATTTAATTATTTAGCGATGAAAATTTGTTTAATCGGATTAAACGGATCCGAACTGTGTAAAATATTCGTACAATCCATTTGAATTTTGAATTCAAATGTGGGACCCACTTCAAATGTGGTGGTTGGAAGAGTGGTTGGTATTTATGCCAAAACCACCCACTTTCCAACTACTTGGAAATGGTTTTGGTGAAACCAAAAACCCAACCACTTTGTTTAGGTGAAAAGGGTAAATGGTTTTTACCAAAAGCCATCTCTCTCTCTCATTTTCAAAAAATACACAACTCACAAACAAACCCTAATACACTCCCATGGGCGTGAGCTTCATTGTCTTCTCTCTTTGATTTTGTTGCAAAATCAAACTAGCTAGCACTTCAAGAAGTCTTCAAAGGTGATAAGGAAACCAACTCAAAGCTTGGAATCAAAATACAAAGCTTGGATCTTGGAGATCTCTTCTCAAAATTTTGAAATACCAAACCATTCATTGTAAGTACTTTCCGTAACTTAGAATGAATTGATTCACACACATTCTTGCTTAATAGATCCTTGGCATGTTCTAGGAACACTAACACATGATTACATTTAGGGTATGCAACAAGCTTTTAAATCCCTAGGTGTCTCCAGTGGACGAGTTGTAGTCTCGTGAGGGTTTACAGCGACGAATACCCACAAACGTCAATTAAATACACATGCAATCACACATTAAAAAAAACAAAAGAAATAAATAAAATAAACGAAAATAATAGCTATATATACAATTTCCTCAGATAATGTCTAGCAACAAAGTTAAAGGAACTTTCAAAATGCATACTAAAACTAAAATTCATTTCTTTGAACAAAGTATCTAAATCATACTCTGAGTATGTGTGTGAATCGCTCTGCAAACAGCTTCAATTCTAAGTTATTAACTAGATAAGTTTGTCTCAATTCTTAGTAGTTAATGGGTCAAACCAACCTAATTATCTAAAAATTGTTTCGTCTGCTTCTATGTGCCCAAAGTATGGTATGAGATTTTTTTCTTATTTAAAACTCTTGAATATTATGTTTCATCACTTCCCTAGATTAAAAAAAAATACTAGGGTTAGGGGATCTACCTTTACTATTTCAAATCTAGAAATTTTCCTTATTATAATATATAAATTTACATTATATTACCAACTAATCATATAGACGGTATCCTGATTAATTCATTTGATAATTAATTCCAATCGACCTTAAATGCGGTATCAAATTAAGTCAGGTTAAAAGTAATTTAATTAAGTTCAACGACCATAAAGGCGGTATCCAATTAAGCCAGGTTTTAAAATAATTTATATATTATAATTTAAGGGAGATTAATCTAAATTATCATAATAAAGAATTTCACCATTCCCCCAGCGGAAATTAACTACAAAACATAAAAGAAAGATAAATAAACATACTATTATTACTACTACTAAAAATAAAATACATTACTATTAATATATAAAAACAAGATACAATCCTCTGTTCCTAATTATACTGACATCATGATGACGCGGCATGTATTTTTGGTGTGTTGCGATGCAGAAGGTTATGCGCGGCGCGATATGACTTACAGTAGATAACGGCTATCGGCAGATCGATAATTATGCTGACATCATGATGACGCGGTGATGACACACATGATGATACGGTGATGACGTGTGTCGATAGTTGTATAATTGAGGCGAGTCGCGACTCGTGAGCAGTAAATTTCTCATTTTGCCATTTTTTCCGTTTTCATCGTTTTAGCCCTAAGTTGATTCCATTGAGTCCCAAAACTTTATTTATCTACAAAACAAATAAAAACACATCAAAACGTTCATAAAATCTGAGAAACCATAAAAAATATTAGGTCAAAGGGGAGGTAAATATTGATATATTTTTTCCGCTCATCAGTGAACAAGATCTGCTAGATCTTTAGCCACTCTAATGTTTCTTATCTGCTGGTTATATCCACTTTCATCACTTTGTTATCAGGAGGATTCGTGATTGTTTTCATGATATTAATCATGCCATTCTTTTACATTTACATATCAATTATAATATATTTTATATTCATTTCTAAGAATGATTAATATCTTTTTTTTAAAAAAAAAAAATTCAACACATAGTTTCAACTGTGAATTAATGTTAGATAAAATTGATAGTAGACCAACTATGTTTTACTATAGTAGAAAAAGCTTCAAACTCTCTCGCAAAATATGGCAAAAGAAAATATTCATCCTTCAGAGATATTTATTTTCCTTTATGGTACATTCCAAGCACATAACTTGGATTCAAGTTTCAATATCTATACCCTACGAAATAAAATGGTATAATAAGACATCCAGAACAAAAATTTCATACTCATGTATAGAACTTTAGGTTTATATATATGATACTATAAGCTTAGAACTTTAGGTTCTAAATATTTAAAGTTGTAACTTAGAACTTCAAGTTCTATTTTATTCCTTAAGATTTCAAATTCTCTTTTAGAATTCATAACTCCAAATTTCAGTTTTAGATTTAAAAGTTATCGTAGAACTTTCAGTTCTAATTTATATGATTAATTTTATGAACTTCAGGTTCATATATGAAAATGATAGATTTACAACTTTTGATCTTGATAGTTATAACTAAGAACTTCAGGTTCTAATTTATTTATAACTGCCAATAGTAACTATATACTCATGCCTTAATATGTTAACCATTTCGACAGATACCTATAAATTCAGCATATTTCTATTGGATATGGTTGAATATGAAGCATTTTTGATATATAGTTTAGTTCCACTTGTTATGATTCCATATACCAGAATCTTATTCCTTTGTTTCAGTAGAGTTTTTCTATCATATATATACTTAGTGAGAATTAACATTCACTACTAGGAATGTTAAGAAATTTATTTTCATTTTCTATCAGAACATTATATTTTATTTATAAACTATAGTTCCTATAGATTTTGATAGTAAAGGCTAATTTGAACTTCAAATCTGATTAGCTCTTTATTATTGCAAACTTCTTGTAGTAATAATGATATATATAAAAAAATATATATATATATATATATATATATATATATATATATATATATATATATATATATATATAATAAAATATAATTAAAAAAAACACCACATATGTATGATCCCAAAATTACACATACATATTTGAAACTTTAGGTTCTCTTGAAAATAATTTGTTGACCTAGAACTTCAATTTCCAATCTTACATTATTATTTAGAACATCAGGTACTAAAAGATAATTATATTTCAGAACTGCAATTTTCTTATTGATAACATTAATATTTAGAACTTCAAGTTCATAAATATGATATTATACATTCAGAACTTCAGGTTCTATGATAGATTTAAAACTACAAGTTTTAATTCAAAGTCTAATTGATTGAGATTAGAACTTTAGGTTCTTTAATTATAGTGTCCTTATAAATCATTGGATTCTATAATTGTTTTATAGATCTAAAAATGCAGGTTCTAATATAATAATTAATTAATGAGTTAGGTTATAATCTACCTCTTATATCTTATCATAATCATGAAGAAAATAAAGTAAATCAAAATAAATTAAAAAAATATGCTACTTCTTTTCTAATGTAGATGGTCCAACTTAATGACAACTACAAATCATAATAATAAGAACAAATAAGATATTAAACTAATAACAATAAAAACATAACATAATAAATTAGAGTTACGAGTTCTAATTGTAGAATTGAAATTCAAAATTTCAGGTTTTGATTTATTTATACTACAAACTTCAGGTTGTAATATAAAAATTAGATCCAAGATAACATAGCAATATCCACATTCAAGAACTGCGTAGCCAAATCCACAATCTCAAAAACTCAAAACTTCAGGTTTTGATTTTTTTTTTTTCCCAGATTCGGCCTTTATCTATCAAAATCAATTAAATAATTAAATCAATGAAAACATAATAAAATTTGATGATTTGGTACACATGCTACACATTCTAACCACAACACAATTATGCTTTATTTAAATGAGAGTTGGCCTTAGAATAAATCCATCAATTTATCAAGCTGAGAGATTGAAGAAAGCTGCAGGCCCTCCATCAGTGCTAAAATCAAACCATCAACGCCAAAGTTCTATATTTAATACTTGGCTTGAAGAACCATGAAAACAAATTGGCTGCAATATAATGATGATCGAGGAGCCGATGATAATGATTTAGTATTTCGTTTTTATGCTCCACGCTTAATTTGGAGTAATAATTCATTTTTAGGCTGTAGGTCTTATTTAGAATAATAAATACATATCGTATTGATATCATGTTATAAAATAAAAGGAAAAGAAGAGAAGGAAATACCTTGAAAGCTACATGCTTTTATTCTTATTAATTCTGAATAAATTGATTCCACAAGAGTTGTTCTCTATTTATAGATAGTAATTAGGTTAGGATTGTTATCCCTAAATAAAATGTGATAAACTAAAATTAAAAATAAAAGTGTGGTACCATATTATTTACAATAAATATATAATTATTGAAATAATTATTGAGATTTGTTGAAAAACGAAAATCTCCACCATATGACGAAATTGCCCTGGGCCGAAAGATAGAACGAAGGGAAGAATGGCGATCGATCGAAGAACGACAAAGAGCTTGGGACGATCGGAACAGCGGTTAGGACGAAAACCCATGATGCGGTTATTTCGACGGTCGTAGCAGTTGGACGATTTTCCCTCCACAACCAAGCAGTTGAGACACGTTTAGCGGTTACATGCACAATCTAGCAACTACAGGGAAATACTGAAACCGCCCAAAATGGTTGGCAAGTTTCACTATAAATGCTTATCTACACCAAGAAAGAGGCCCGATCAAATGAAGACTCAAATGAGCATATTTTTATTTTTCATTTCTTAGATTGTAATTTTAGGACTGTAATTTGTGTGCTTGCGCCCCTTGAAGGCTTATTCACTTAATCAAACACCGCCCATTGCTGGGACTTTATCTCAGAATATTTGAACCTTACACGTTCTTCTTTCTTCACGCATAAAAATTACGCAAATAGTTTTTGGCGACCATAGTGGGAGAATTGGTGTAAAGAGTGGAGATGCCTCCGAAAAGAAACGCTCAAACTGGCTCAACTGCGGAGGAATGAGGACTGGAGCAAACCAACCAGCCCAACCTTCCAGCCATAGTGAGTCAATTCGAGGGTCTAACAGATGCTAGTCGGTATGAATCTATGAGATAACTCAGCCCTAACGCGGTGCGTGCGTTGTTCGGTGAATTCACACAGGATGTCGTCGAACAGGTTAGGCTTCAAAATGCGCATGTCATAGATAAATTCGTATCAACTACCAACTCGCATTATGAAAACATGGCTAAACATCTAAGCTCGTTGAATGAATTAATGGCCAACTGTGTAAACGGCGGGACGGCACTGCCGTGGACCACGCCCCTCTGCGGCAAGCAGTCAGGAGGCTGGTCCTAGTAATATTCATCCACAAAGGACCACCATCCCTACAATTCTCAAGGGAGGAATGACCCCTAGAGGTAATGGCCCATATTTAGGGCCGAATATAAACCAAGGGCCAAATATGACACAAAATGAAGTGGTGTTGCCCTAGGGTGCCCAGGCTCCTCAGGGGCAGAATCATGATCATGTCCCACTTTTGAGAGGACCGCAACCACCGCCCATAGTTGTGCCATTTAATGGCAACGATATGCTAAGGGAGCAAATGACCGAGATCCTTCAAAATCAATTCGGTCTATGCATACGACCAATTCGGCCAAGATATTGGAAGCCGTATCCTGATTGGATCGATGTGGCTTACCCATGGCCTAGAAATTACAAAGTAACAGATTTTTCCCGCTTTACGGGGTCTGGGGAAGTTTCTACCATGGAACACATAGGGTGATTTAGCCTTCAGTGCGGAGAAGTCAATGATTTCCACAAACTGAGGTTATTTCACGGCCATTATTAAGGGTAGTTTTCTCCTAGTATGTCAGTCTACCGACCAAATCGGTAGAAAATTAGCAGCAAATGGCGTAATTATTTCATGCGTAATTTTACAAGGCAGAATCTGAAGTGGCCTTAGCCGATTTGGCAAACCTAAGACAATTTCCAGGAGAGTGGGCCGAGACATGTTTACAACGGTTCAAGGTAGCCCGAGGCCGATGTTACGTGCCTTTGCCCGAAAAAAATTTGTGAGGATCGCTCAAGGTTGCTTAAATCTCGATCTAAAAAAGAAGTTCCAGGATCGTGAGTTTTGGGACCTTCCCCACTTACCACTAGTGTGGTGCGTTATGAGCGATTATTACGAGAAGATGAGCAAATGAAGAATTCGAGCAAATGGACATATTATTGAAATATCGATTATGAAATGGCAAAGTGGACACCGAGTCTGTCGATTTATGTTTGGCCGAATTGGTTAAAGGGAAGCCTTACGTTTGTAAGACGTGGGCGGAACTCCAAGCCGGTGAAAAGAATGATAAAAAGAGCAGGAACTTCTCCTTCGATATTACTAAGGTCGATGCTATATGAAGGGGTTTTATTACGGGGTGAATCCGGTAACGCAGCGGAAGCGTCGAAAATCGTATTTTCAGATTTCAAAACTTTTTCTCGGAGTACTTAAATAAACATATTTATTTAAAATTCCAATAATCAAATTATGAAAACAAAATTCAAATGAATCAAATTCAAGTGAATTTACCAAATTGCCCCTACACGGTAATTTGTCCATTTTAGTCCGAAATTGATCTAATCAATTTTGAATGATTCTAAATCATTTCTAAGATGAACGTAGCATGCTTGAATCATCAAAACACCAAAAGAACCAAAATCCCCAAATTTAACATCTTGGCCGAGAGCCTCCAAAGGGGGGGGGGGAATTTGCATTTTGTCATTTCATGCATCAAAACACATCAAGATGTAATCTAATCAACATGAAACTTTATATGCATCATATACACATCCAAATGCATAACATAAATGAAAAGCCCCAAATTTGGAATTAGTTATAAACCCTAATTTCTCAGTTTCAATAAATTGGGCAAATTAGACTAAATACACCAATTCAATTACTTCAATTATCTTTCTTACATCCAATCCAAGTCTCAACACAATGAAACAACTCAAGATCAAATCTAGGTCATCTTAGAGTGGATCAACAACTCTAGATTAGCAACATGGTTTCATAAACCTTAAAAGAATGTTTATTACTACAATAGTTAAACACTTCCTTCATTACACATGCTTCACACTTCACCAAAACTTCCATCATCAAAAACCACAAGGAACAAAGAAAGAAACATCCTAAGAATATCATATATTAAAGCCTAGAACCTAAGGAACATATTCCTTACTAATAGCAAGTTTGAAAAACTTACTAAATTTCCAAGCTTTTGAAGTTTTCTTTCTTTCTCAAGCTTTCCCTTTTGTTCTTCAATGGAGATTTTGATTTTTGTGAAATGTATTAGGTTAATCAAATGAAAAGCAAATGAAAACAATATATACTTGTGCAAAAACAAGCCTTGGCCGAATTTGATGTAGAAGCATATACCAAATTTTTCATTTCAATTTCATTTGGTTATCATTTGGTTAAAGTAAATTAAATATCTAAACTTACTTTAAAGATATTTATTTACTTTAATAAATGCAACTTTAATCATTACAAAACAAATATCTAAATATAAGATATTTATATTTTAATTATATTAATCATTTAACAATTAAATAATTAATTAATTAATTAAATACAAATATCTCAAATATATGTATTGTATTTACATTAAATATTAAATACATATATTCATTTATGATATTAGTCAAATATCTCAATTTGACATTTAATTAATGTGTATTTAAAATAATCATGTATTAAATGTAAATACACAATAATCTAGTAAATGACTATCGGGTCCCTACACATGTACTTTGCGTTTAACCTTTAAATGACTTTATAAACAATCAATATTGTTTATTAATGTTGCTCTAGTGCTCTACGAGTTTATTTCATTATTGAGACTCTCTAGATTCAGGCGTATCCGTCACGAAATCAAATTTCATGTCATAATTTATCCACCCATAAATTATGACGATCACGGATAAACTGGCTGAATCATACAGGTCGAGGTCATGGCAAATGTTTAATTCCTCCGTCACAGGTATCCGGATTTATCCCAGAGATATAGATATAAACGTCAAATCTCTATGGGGATTATCCAGTCGACTATTCTATTAGCAATCTCACAAGAATGTTTAAAACTTGCTTCTAAACTTTACCATGGGCCCATGGTTTTATCTAATTGCTAATTGTATGGACTACCTATGCTCTATTACACAGAACTGACGGATCCTATCTTGACACACATAGAACACACTGAGGATCTATCTACACCCAACGAACAGGCGGAGGTCTGATCTAAATAGATCGGTGACGTGACTGCCACTAAGTGTAGAAGATGTCTCAAGTGCCCACAATGGCATCTCAAGTCTAAGAATCACAAGTGCTACTACAACCCAAGAAGATTCTTATTGACGTTGGTGTACCATCATAAAAATCTTCGGTGAGATTCATGTTTATCCGCTATAAACACCTACAGGTCTATACCAGTCTCCAAGACTTATGGTTCATTGAGAAACCATTGGAATCATATATTCCAGTATACGACTTGTACCGGTCTCAACGGGTTTATACTATACTGACCAAGCAGTGTAAACCTTGACCAGGAACTGTCTGAGAATGACAACGTCCATGATACTTGTCAATGTCTGTTGCGACGCTTTTGCAACTGTATCATGACTAATCATTCTAGGGTCATTACGTCTTTACCATATTATAAGATTCATTATATTAAAGAAACTGCATATATTATTCATAATAATAATGTTTTACAGAAGTATTTACAAGGAAATACAACCGGGAATTGGCGCTGTGAGCACCAACCCCTACAAAAACTCCCACTTGCTCTAGTGCCAATAACGATTGTATCTAATACCCATCGACTCCACGTGTTTATCAAACAACTTCGGAGGTATGGCCTTCGTCAGCGGGTCTGCTATATTGTCTTCACTCGGTACCTTGCACACGACAATATCCCCTCGTGACATAATCTCTCAAATGATGTGGTACTTTGCGTTCCACATGCTTCGACTTCTGATGCGCCCTTGGTTCCTTTGCTTGCGCAATGGCTCCAGTATTATCACAGTATAACGGAATCGCATTCTCGATACTTGGGACAACTCCCAATTCTATGATAAAAATTCTTTATCCACACAGCCTCTTTTACGGCTTCAGAAGCTGCAATATATTCCGCCTCAGTGGTGGAATCAGCTGTAGATCCCTGCTTGGAACTCTTCCAACAAACTGCACCTCTGTTAAGGGTAAAGACAAATCCAGATGTAGACTTTCTATCATCGGGATCCGATTGGAAATCGGAGTCTGTATACCCATTAACTTGCAGTTCGTTTCCTCAATAAATTATTAACTTATCCTTAGTACCTTTAAGATACTTGAGGATATGTTTAATGGCCATCCAATGGTCATTTCCTGGGTTGGACTGATATCTGCTAGTTACGCTAACAGCGAAACTGATATCAGGCCTTGAACATAACATGGCATACATTATGCTGCCCAAACACGAAGCATAAGGTTGGCTAGACATTCTAACCTTCTCATCTTCTGTTTGTGGACACATCTTCTTTGAAAGATGAATCCCATGTCTGAACGGTATGTTTGCTGTCTTACAGTTACCAAAATTATACCGTTCTAAGATCTTATCTATGTATGTTGATTGGGATAAACCAATCAGCTTCCTTTGTCTATCTCTATAGAGTTTTATCCCTAAAACATAGGAAGCTTCTCCCAGGTCCTTCATGGAGAAATTCTTACAGAGGTACGCTTTAACGCTTTGTAACATACCTAAATCATTCCAATGATTAGGATGTCATCAACATATAGGACTAAAAAATACGACCATGCTCCCACTGGCCTTCTGATACACACAGGATTCTTCTGAATTCTTGAGAAAACCAGACGATCTAATAATCTCGTCGAATCGAAGATTCCAACTTCGTGAAGCTTGTTTAAGTCCATAAATGGACTTCTTAAGCTTACATACCATGCCCGAGTTTTCGCTGGATGCAAAACCTTCCGGCTGTTCCATATAGATTTCTTCATCAAGAAATCCATTTAAAAAGCCGTTTTGACATCCATTTGCCAAATCTCGTAGTCATGATACGCAGCTATAGAAAGCAAAATCCGAATAGACTTAAGCATTGCAACCGGTGAAAAAGTCTCATCGTAGTCGACGCCAGGTCGCTGCGTGTAACCTTTTGCTACCAGTCGGGCCTTGTAAGTTTCAACCTTACCGTCAGGCCCTCGCTTCCTCTTGTAAACCCATTTACAGCCGATAGGAACAATTCCCTATAGAAGCGGAACCAAGTCCCAAACTTGATTCTCATGCATTGAGTCTATCTCGGATTTCATGGCACTTTGCCATTTCACGGAGTCGATGTCCAACATCGATTCTCTATAGGTGAAAGGATCTGTCTCTTCTATTAAGAGAACATCCAGACACTTTTCTTGTATCAAATACAAGCGTTCAGGAGGTCTAGATACCCTTTGTGACCTACGGAGTGTATGTGTTGAAGGTCCTTCATCTACTTGAACTTCAGGTTCCTCCGTTGGTTCATTGTTTTCAGGTTGTACTTCGTCAAGCATAACTGTCTATGATCACCACCTTCTGACAAAAATTCTACTTCTAGAAATTTTACGAAGCGAGCTACGAATACATTTCGATGCTCGGTATCATAGAACAGATATCCCCTCGTATTCGGAGGATATCCAACAAACCTAAACTTTTGCCCTCGAGGCGAAAGCTTACTTTGCTGAGTCACCCTGACATAGGCAGGACAACCCCAAACCTTAATATATTAAGATTTGGTCTCCTACCGAACCATATCTCATACGGTGTCGTAGGAACAGCCTTGAAGGAATCTTATTCAAAAGATGTGCGGCGGTTAGAGAGAGTAGCCCCATAAATAATAGGGCAAATCTGTGAAACTCAACATTGATCGGACCATATCCAATAAAGTCCGATTTCTCCTCTCAGATACTCCATTGTGTTGTGGGGTACCTGGAGGAGTGTATTGAGCGAGAATCCCATTCTCTTTCATATAATCAATGAACTCACCACTCATATATTCGCCACCTCGATCAGATCGAAGGCATTTAATATATTTCCCAGTTTGTTTTTCTACTTCATTTCGGAATTCTTTGAACTTTTCAAGGTTTCCGATTTATGTCGCATCAAATAGACATAACCGTACCGTGATAAATCATCGGTAAAGGTAACGAAGTATGAATAACCACTGTGAGCAGTTTGACTTAGTGGACCACATACATCAGAATGTACGAGTTCCAGTAAGTTTGTGGCTCGGTGTCCAACACCAGAAAATGGGGCTTTGGTGATTTTACCCTGAATACAGGATTCACAGGTTGGATAGGATTCAATGGTGAGATCTGGTATCAAACCATTCCTAACCATTTGATTAAGGCGTTTAGCCCCAATGTGACCTAGCCGCATATGCCATAGTTCAGTATTATTAACTTTAGGTAATCTACGTTTATTAATTCCAGAACTTAATATATCTTTTGATGTTTGCAGTGTATAATGACCATGCTTATTTGGACAACAAAGGATCTGAATATTATTTCTTATCATATAAATACAAAGAACTATTCTTAATATTAATACAAAGCCTTCTGTATCTAATACAAAAAGTGATATAATATTAGCCACATCCTGGCACAAAAAAACATTCATTTAACAAAAGTGTCCCATTCGGCAATGAGATCTCGCATACTCCCACTGCAACTGCATCCAGTGAGTCTCCACTCCCCGAATCGCAACTGCATCTCCCAGGCTTCAGCCTCCTACTTTCCTTCAGCACCTGCAACGTATTGCAATGTGAATGGGACAAGCAGAATCTAAAATCCAGTTGGATGTAACGGCTTCACAAGCCAAAGATATATCAATAACTGGAAAAATAAAAGTACCTGATGTCGATGCTCTCTCTCCTCCTGATCTGGGCAATGTAATCTGGACAGTTCCTCTTCCAGTGCCCGACTTTACCGCAGTGGTGGCATTTGTCCTCAGAAGCCCTCTTGGGCTTGGCTATCTTTGCTTGCTGTTGAGGACCAACTGCCTTCTTCTTCTTCTTCCCTTTCTTGTTCTTTCCCTTGGACATTCCTTGGGAAGAAGCTGAAAGAGAAGTAGATCTAGGAGGGTGAGTCGGTAATCCCTTCTTAAGGTTCTCCTCTGCCGTGAGCAACATCCTATGTAGCTCATGGTAGGTACAGATAGTCCCGTGCATGTTGAAGTACATCACAAACTATCGGAATGAAGCTGGCAGAGAACCAAGAATGACACTCCTCCCGAGAATGTCATTCAGGATGAGATTATGTTGCCTCAATTGATCGATCAAATCGATCATTTGAAGAACATGTGGGCTAACACTTTGCCCCTCATCTAGACGCGCATGGAACAGTTCCATGGCGACTTTATGAACAATCACTTGTTCTTGGTTCTCGAACGATTGTCTCAATCGCGTCATCATACTGTAGGAATCAATCATACCATAGTATTGTTGCTTGAGTTTCGGAGAGAGTGAACTGAGGATGTATGATTTAACCCTTAAATCATCATCCTTCCAAGTTTCAAAAACTCGGCGTTCCTCTTCCGAAGCCTCCTCACCCACTGCAATGGGTAAAGGACCCTCAAGTACATATCCCAACTTTTCGGAATCGAGGACAATCCTCAAGTCCATTTCCCAGTCTGTAAAGTTCTCAGCGCCTTTCAGTTTGTTCGCATCAAGCATACGCGCAAACTGGTTTGTGGATTGACCCGCCATCTCGCAAATCTATCATATAGATCACGAAAAACGGTTAGCAGAAATAAAACAGTTTCATATAATATCAAAAGCATAAACTAGATCATGGATTTTAATCTAATATAATATGCCCCTCCCACTAAATCATGCATTACTGTAATCCCAAAACAGAATACAAATATTTAATAATTAAATTAAATACTAATAGTGAAAAGTGGACCCCGTGAATATATTTCAGCTCACAGCAGAGGCACAGTATCGCCTACGTATATTCATCAGGTAGACAACTCATTTGTCAATCACTCAATAGTGACTCCTAAGTTTTTAGTCCTAGTCATTTCTCGTTGTCGCTGTGAAGGCAGGCCCACAAGGAGACGTACCAAGGTTAAACTCGTCAATGATAAACTCAAGTTACTTACGTAATCCTGACAGCTAGGGCACGTTCAGAATTCCGCTTTCGCTTGAATTTATCTAGTATATGATATACATCCGGTATGAATAAATCTCTATCGGCTATACCCTCACAGCAGAGGCACGGTCTCGGATGTAGTCACGGAGAAGTATTCATAAACCGTATTGACAAGATGGACCATATAACATGCATCAAATACATAGTTACATTAAAACCTTATTAATTAGGGATTTTTCCCTTAAGTGTCATACACCCTAAATCTAACCAATTCAGTTTCTAATAAGCATGCATAAAGTCAAGAAAAGATGATTAAAATAAAGCCAATCATTTTAAACGGCCTAGAATCAGACTCGCTCTGATACCATTTTGAAGGGGTTTTATTACGGGGTGAATCCGGTAACGCAGCGGAAGCGTCGAAAATCGTATTTTCGGATTTCAAAACTTTTTCTCGGAGTACTTAAATAAACATATTTATTTAAAATTCCAATAATCAAATTATGAAAACAAAATTCAAATGAATCAATTCAAGTGAATTTACCAAATTGCCCCACATGGTAATTTGTCCATTTTAGTCCGAAATTGATCTAATCAATTTTGAATGATTCTAAATCATTTCTAAGATGAACTTAGCATGCTTGAATCATCAAAACACCAAAAGAACCAAAATCCCCAAATTTAACATCTTGGCCGAGAGCCTCAAAGGGGGGGGGGGGGGGGGGGATTTGATTTTGTCATTTCATGCATCAAAACACATCAAGATGTAATCCAATCAACATGAAACTTTATATGCATCATATTCACATCCAAATGCATAACATAAATGAAAAGCCCCAAATTTGGAATTAGTTATAAACCCTAATTTCTCAATTTCAACAAATTGGGCAAATTAGACTAAATACACCAAAATCAATTACTTCAATTATCTTTCTTACATCCAATCCAAGTCTCAACACAATGAAACAACTCAAGATCAAATCTAGGTCATCTTAGAGTGGATCAACAACTCTAGATTAGCAACATGGTTTCATAAACCTTAAAAGAATGTTTATTACTACAATAGTTAAACACTTCCTTCATTACACATGCTTCACACTTCACCAAAACTTCCATCATCAAAAACCACAGGAAAAAAGAAAGAAACATCCTAAGAAATCATATTTTAAAGCCTAGAACCTAAGGAACATATTCCTTACTAATAGCAAGTTTGAAAAACTTACTAAATTTCCAAGCTTTTGAAGTTTTTTTCTTTCTCAAGCTTTCCTTTTGTTCTTCAATGGAGATTTTGATTTTTGTGAAATGTATTAGGTTAACCAAATGAAAAGCAAATGAAAACAATATATACTTGTGCAAAACAAGCCTTGGCCGAATTTGATGTAGAAGCATATACCAAATTTTTCATTTCAATTTCATTTGGTTATCATTTGGTTAAAGTAAATTAAATATCTAAACTTACTTTAAAGATTTTATTTACTTTAATAAATGCAACTTTAATCATTACAAAACAAATATCTAAATATAAGATATTTATATTTTAATTATATTAATCATTTAACAATTAAATAATTAATTAATTAATTAAATACAAATATCTCAAATATATGTATTGTATTTACATTAAATATTAAATACATATATTCATTTATGATATTAGTCAAATATCTCAATTTGACATTTAATTAATGTGTATTAAAATAATCATGTATTAAATGTAAATACACAATAATCTAGTAAATGACTATCGGGTCCCTACACATGTACTTTGCGTTTAACCTTTAAACGAATTTATAAACAATCAATATTGTTTATTAATGTTGCTCTAGTGCTCTACGAGTTTATTTCATTATTGAGACTCTCTAGATTCAGGCGTATCCGTCACGAAATCAAATTTCATGTCCATAATTTATCCACCCATAAATTATGACGATCACGGATAAACTGGCTGAATCATACAGGTCGAGGTCATGGCAAATATTTAATTCCTCTGTCACAGGTATCCGGATTTATCCCAGAGATATAGATATAAACGTCAAATCTCTATGGGGATTATCCAGTCGACTATTCTATTAGCAATCTCACAAGAATGTTTAGAACTTGCTTCTAAACTTTACCATGGCCCATGGTTTTATCTGATTGCTAATTGTATGGACTACCTATACTCTGTTACACAGAACTGACGGATCCTATCTTGACACACATAGGACACACTGAGGATCTATCTACACCCAACGAACAGGCGGAGGTCTGATCTAAATAGATCGGTGACGTGACTGCCATCTAAGTGTAGAAGATGTCTCAAGTGCCCACAATGGCATCTCAAGTCTAAGAATCACAAGTGCTACTCAACCCAAGAAGATTCTTATTGACGTTGGTGTACCATCCATTAAGAATCTTCGGTGAGTCGTTCAGTGTTTATCCGCTATAAACACCTATAGGTCTATACCAGTCTCCAAGACTTATGGTTCATTGAGAAACCATTGGAATCATATATTCCAGTATACGACTTGTACCGGTCTCAACGGGTTTACTATACTGACCAAGCAGTGTAAACCTTGACCAGGAACTGTCTGAGAATGACAACGTCATGATACTTGTCAATATCCGTTGCGACGCTTTTGCAACTGTATCATGACTAATCATTCTAGGGTCATTACGTCTTTACCATATCATAAGATTCATTATATTAAAGAAACTGCATATATTATTCATAATAATAATGTTTTACAAAAGTATTTACAAGGAAATACAACAGGGAATTGGCGCTGTGAGCACCAACCCCTACACTATATTTGACCAGCTATATAAGGACAAACAGATTAGCTTGAGCGACCAACACACGTTGCCAACAGCCGAGCAAATCGGTATTAAAAAATATTGTAAGTGGCACAATGCATGGTCTCATTCAACTAGTAATTGCCTTATTTTTCATAATGTCTTACAGGATGCTATAGAATATGGACGAATCACGTTCGAGAAAAAGATGGCAGTGGACAGCGACCCATTTCCAAAATCAGTGGGATTGAACATGGTCAATCCAGACCTTGCCAAAACGAATCTACCGAAAGTTAAATTGACGTTAGATGAAGGACAACACCATTACTGTCTAAGCACTCTGGAAATGATTAAGGCTCCTTAAGAGCAAGGAGATCGGAAAAACATTTGTATTCGATGCAAGAACAACATGGAATGGATGAAAGAGTTAGAAGACACTTGTGAAAGGCCTGCAAAGAGAGAGTCATCATAGCAGCCGTGGACCTTCGCCCCAAGGTTCTATAGGGAGAACTCAAATTTCATCCAAAATGTAAAGACGTTCAGGCCGAAGAATCATCGGCCCAATATTTGGCATTCGTACCAAAAGCTACACTCGGGCCAGCAGCCAGGCAGGAACTATTACCCTATGGACGAACTGACAAGGATGCCGTTGAGGCGACACCAAAGGAACTATGGTCGTTTGATACGCCGACAAGGGGGAGCAAAGACCACCACAGGCCGTAGCCCTCGTATCACAGTGGAAACGAAGTAAATAAAAATGGTGACAACAAGGAAGGAACGGTGACGAGCTGCGATGAACGTACTAAATTCAACAGATGAAAATGGGATGAAACAGACGATGAAGAGCCATCTATCATCATTTAGTTCGGCAGTATGCCGCCAATTGTGGCTAATCATTACTTGTTGCCTGGGAGGTTCAAGAAGGATAATAATGGGGAAGCCGAACAAGCGAAGACGTTTATGAGGGTGACGAGACTGAATTTGCAACGCTCTCAATCACAGACAAGGAAGCTGCAGATAGGGAAGCTGAAGATGAAGAGGTATCGAATATAGAGGAAGAGATTGACATCAGGACATAAGCAAGAAGAACGGGAATTTCACAGAATCGGCTTCTCAAACAACTGTACGAAGCTGGCAATCCCGCAGTTGGGACACTAGGAGAAGATTTGGGATGATATCTGTTCCCTGTTCTGTATGGGACACCTAAGGTAAAGCGGGTCATAACTAGAGCCGAAAAATAAAGATTGACTGTCAATCATATCTCCTAGGACGCACCAACCACGTTGCCACCTTCTGGATGGGACATAGAAGAGGAATCGCCTCAAGTTAGCAATAGGGGCGATCAAGCAATGGAAATAAGTCAATCAATGAAAATGGTGTTCCCGAAGCCACCAACACAAATGACAAAGCATATGCGGCCACTGTATGTGAAGGAAAAGGCTAATGGGATTCATGTCGCCCAAGTGTTAATTGATAACAGGGCGGCCATTAATGCAATACCAGTTAGGATGATGAGACGTTTGGAAAAGTCCGAAGAAGACCTCCTCCCTACGGAAGTGGTGCTTACCAGCTTTAATGGAGGGGCGATGACAGCAAAAGAAGTTATTCCATTTGACCTGCAGGTGGGAGGTACTACGAAGACAGTAGTATTTTTCATCATAGATGGGCCAACCACATACAATATGCTCCTGGGACGAGATTGGATTCACAGCAGCCGATGCATCCCTTCATCCCTTCATCAATGCCTAGTTTTTTGGAACCAAATGGACGAAGTGGAGATAGTGCATGCCGACAATAAGCCTTTAGCTGCAGAGACAAATTCGGCTGAGTACTTCATGTACGAAGGGAACTATAGGCCGATCAGAGTTCTGAATGAAGGAGAAAGCCCGACCATTATGGCTCAGAATGATAAGCCGTACCTCGCAGGGTTGCTGAATGATTTGTTTGTACAGACGAGACCAACCACAATGGTATTTGGAGAACCAACACACATTGATTTAGATGAAGAAAAAGCAGAATAAGGATCAAGCCGCTTTTGCGGCCTCCAAGGCCAATTTGATGGCCTATATAACAGAACGAAGAAATGAGGCTGAGGCATAGGCTGTGATTTCTGCCTTAAGAGGCAAACTGCTGGCGCATCAGATAGAGGACAAAATAAGAGAATTATGTGGAGTGGATTGTTTGATGGAAGGAGGAGAACCAATGGAAGAAGAGTACGCTCTGAATGGACGACGAAAGACAAATATTTCAAGAAAATAAGATGCATTGGACGAAGTAAATCTGGGAAACGAACATGACAGACGCATCACTTACATAAGCAATTAACTAGAGTCCTAGGTACGTGAAAACCTAATTTGTTTACTACGAGAGTACAAAGATTATTTTGCTTGGGACTACAATGAAATGCCTGGAATAGATAGGATGTTGGTAGAACATAGGCTGCCAATCATGCCAAGCCATAGGCCTCATAAGCAGCATCCCCGGAGATTCACGCCCAATGACATACCTGATATTAAGAAAGAAGTTGAACACCTTTTGGAGGCGAAATTCATTAGGACGACTAGATATGTGGTATGGTTGTCAAATATCATCCCAATTAGGAAAAATAATGGAAAAATAATGATTTGTATAGATTTTAGGAATTTAAACTTAGCAACGCCGAAAGACCAATACCCAATGCCGACAGTAGATTCCCTAGTAGACTCCACGGCGGGATACCAAGTCTACTCTTTTATAGATGGGTATGCAGGCTATAATCAGATTTACATCGACGAAAATGATGTACACAAAACGAGCTTTAGGTGCCCAGGTTCCCTGGGGTGTTACAAATGGGTAGTGATGCCGTTCAGTCTAAAAAACGCTCGTGTCACTTATCAGCGGGCCATGAATTTGATCTTTCATGACATGATCGGTGAATTTGTGGAAGTTTATGTAGATGATATAGTGGCTAAGTCTGTGACTACAGAAGAACATTTTAGCCATTTAGCAATAGCCTTTGAGTGAATGAGAAAGTTTAAATTAAAACTGAACCCTGTCAAATGTGCTTTTGAGGTGCGCGCATAGAATTTCCTGGGGTTTCTTGTACAAAAACGGGGAATCGAGATTGACATAGGCAAATCTCGGGCGATCACCGAAGCTATGCCACCCCGAAACAAGAAAGAGTTACATAGGTTTTTAGGGCAAATTAACTTCTTGAGACGATTTATTTCTAATTGTGCAGGAAAAACAAAAGTGTTCTCTTCCTTATTGAGGTTAAAGGACAAGAACGAATTCGTCTGGACTGAAGAACATCAGCAAGCTTTTGACAACCTGAAGAAATACTTGTCACAGCCGCTAGTGATGGTACCTCCAATGCCAGGAAGGCCAATGAAATTGTACTTATCGGCTAAAAAACAGTCCATAGCTAGAATGATCGCATAAGATGATGACATGAACATGGAGAGAGCCATTTATTATATCAGCAGACAATTGCTGAGTTATGAATGTAATTATTCTCCAATGGAGAAATTGTGTTTGGCTTTATATTTCACATGTATTAAATTACGAGCCTACTGTGGTAACACCGGATACTAGGCAACATAGGTTGTTCCGGGCTCGCGGCCCGGTTGGGAGTACGGAGTAGCCCGCGAGGGACTAAACCGGAGAATAATGGAGTCGCCACCCGGTGTGAACAGGAAAAATAAGATTTAAGGCCGCACTCACCCCTCGCAAGAGAAGATCTCAAACCGTTAGGTTCGAAATGGTCCCTTACTTATGTTACTTGTAATAAAATGATTTGTACAATAGTTTAATCGAATCTAGCAATATGTATTCCTAAAGGCATTTTATTTCTACGTTCGCATGCTTCGAAAGTAAGTTAAAATAACGACAAACATACAACTTCGTAGGCATATTGTATTCATGAAAATACAAGCACACCATAATCACACAAACACACATAAGAGCGAATCATAAATAATACAACTTTATAGGCATATTGTATTCATGAAAACGCAAGCACACCAGGATCACACAAACACACATAAGAGCGAACCACAAATAATACAACTTCATAGGCATATTGTATTCATGAAAACGCAAACACACTATGATCACACAAACACACATAAGAGCGAATAAAATAATGGCGAACATGTAATTTCATAATCATATCATACTTATACATGCGGAAACATTAACAAATAGCCATTACATATTCATGTGTAAATAAAAGAGTCAACTAAGTACATAATGCAAAAAGACAATTAAGGAGGCAATTAGGCATTAAAATAAGCATGCTCTGGTGTGATGCGAAAAAAGATGACTAATATTGACATAAACACACACGTGGACACTTTTCTCAAGTGTTACGTGAAATTGTATCCCAAGTACAGACCGCACTACCGTCCATTCGGAATCGGCTACGGAATTTACATTTGGGATTCCATCCGATATACCACGAGAGATAATACCCGAATGCTATCATAACATGGATACATAAATGATAATATATCAAGCCAAGACAGAAGTAAATGATGCAATCAATGGAATAAAAGCGCGGCAAATACTGTGGTAAATATAGCCTTTTAGGCTTTTCTTCCCCCAAATGGAGAACCTTTCATTCAACATAATAAGCCCATGCGCTTTTCATTACAACACATGTGAAAACAAAGATGACTATATGGGACTTTGTAGTGCATATATAAGTGAAGCAATGATGTGAAAAATGATAAATGACATAAGGAGATGCGCGGCGAAGCATCGTGGCAAAGGCTTTTAATCCCTCAACATAGAGGACCTTTGATTCCACTTACTAAGCCCATGCGCAATTAACATAATGCATATATATGAAACGAAAGTAAATAAAAAGATATCAGATTTCGTATACTTGATTGAACATATCTCACATCCAATCAAATATACATACAAAAGTAAATACAAAGATATTGGACTTCGCATACCCGATTGAACATATCTCACATCCAATCGAATATGCATCGTGTGGCACAGCGAAGCATCATGGTAATGGATTTTAACCTCTTAAATTAGAGGACCTTTCATCGTACTTACTAAGCCCATGTGCAATTAACACAATGCATATATATGAAACAAAAGTAAATACAATGATATCGGACTTCGTATACCCGATTGAACAAAAGTAAATACAAAGATATCGGACTTCGTATACCCGATTGAACACATCTTACATTCAACCGAATATACGTTGATTGGCGCGGCAAAGCATCGTGGTAAAGGATTTTAACCCCTCAAAATAGAGGACCTTCAGTCCCACTTACTAAGCCCATGCGCTCGATCACATCATTACACAAACAAATAGTATGCTGAAATTAAATAACGAATAATAAACACATCAAAACAACATAAAACAAAATATGTGTCGTTTACTCAAGTGGTACGTGAAGTTGTATCCCGAGTACAGATCATACTACCGTCCATTCAGAATCGGCTATGAAATTTACGTCCAGGTTTCCATCCTATATACCACAAGAGGCGACACATTTTCCATTTTAATCAAGGGCCACAACACATCATATTCATAATACTCATGCAAATAAAATTCAATAATCAATAAAAATACAAAAGAAAATAGATATGAAAGGTACCCTCAGGTCTAACCTTTTTCGTCGACTCTCGGACTCACGTTTCACAGTGATCGGAAGGGGTAAAGCTCCGTAACTTTTCTTGTTCAATGGTTTACGTTTCCCCTCGCTGTTTTACTGCTCAAGCTGCTGTTTTGACTCTATTTTGCTGCTGTATTTTGGTCACTGTTTTTGGTGTTTTAGGCTACTATTTGGGGTGTTTATTTTTGGTAATATTACTGTAGTTTTAGGGGCAGTTTTTCGGTTGTTTAAGGGCAGAAACCATGCAGTTTTGGGGTGTTTCTGGACAACTTTAAATGGGGATTTATGTGGTGATTACTGGCAGTGCGGTGAGGGGTTTGGCATGCAATATGGGGCTATGCAGTGATGGTTTTTTGGTGATCTAAGGGGGGGCAGTTTCAGTGATTTTTCTGGTCACTATTTGCGTGAAATGAGGGATGGTCTGGAAGGTTATTCGTGTGTTAGGGGCTGTAGTAAATGGGGGGCTGCAGTGAAAACAGTGGGCATGAGCAGTGGGGTTGGTTCAAGGCAGTGGGAGTGGGCAGTGGGCGTGAGTAGTGGGCGTGAGCAGTAGGGCTGGTTCAAGGTAGTGGGCGTGAGTAGTGGGGCTGGTTCAAGGCAATGGGCGTGAGCAGAGGCTTGCAGTGAGGAAGCAGATTTTCGGCGGTTGTTGAGGGGACTTCAGGGGCTATTTTATGTGCACAAAAGGAGGCAGAAAAGGGGCAGTTTGCTTGAAGGGTTGATGGATGAAGGAGGAGCAGTGTGAGATAGCCTTTGTTGTTGCGAGAATGGGTAGTGTGATTAGGGTTTTTGATAATTCTTATTAGGCTTTATTTTCTTTTGTTTTTGTTACCGTGGGGGGAGAGAGTGTGGAGAGGGAGAGCTTAGGGTTTTTTTTTGGTTTGTCGTGAATGATCCGAGAGGCTAAGAGAGTGAATGAGAGAGGAGGATCTTAGGGTTGGGGTATGTTATTCTTTTATAGTGAGAGGGTAGTGGAATTAGGGTTTGCATGGCTTTTTTAATAAGGAAATAAAATCAATTAATTTATGTGTGTATGGTATTTGATTTAAATAGTTTAGGCAAGGATATCTATTTTTTGGTGGGAATTATTTTAAATTGTATGTGATTTTTAGATTTCATTTAATTTTGCCATGTGTTAAATATATATTTAATTAATTTGGTGTGTTTTAAGTGGGCTTGGGCGTGTGGGCCAAGGCTTGGGCGTGTGTGTTGAGTTTTTCTAAGGTCCCAAGATCAAATCAAAGCATGAAAACATGAGTGAATACATCAACGGAGGTAGCGGAATACTCACATCGATCGGTTGAGTCGATTTGGAGACGATTCAAGCAACAAAACTCACTGCTATAGGCGCAAACTGCTGGCAGTCCACTGCCTCCAATTTCAGAATTTGAGCTGAGAAAATGGAGCTCCGAGCTTCGTCCGATGGATCCCGGCTCATGGGTGAACCTCCCTACCACCTTCGCAAGACTCGTAGTGTGCTAGCACTTGAATTTCCACCATGAAAATCCACTCTTGCTCCCCTATTATTCACGCCATTTCTGTTCAAAACAGTGAAGAAGTGGACTGGTTTGGGCGTGAGAGACATGAGAGAGATGAGAGAGAAATGTGTTTGTTAACTTGATAAAATGTAAAGCAAATTGATTATATATATTTTCCAAAAATAAATAATCAATTTTCATTTAACTTTATCAAATAAATCAAATGAATTTTGGAGCCAAATCCATAAAGTTTTTCCCTCCAAAATGCTTTAACACTTTATGTCAAGTCCATCACTATTCACATCAACATCACTTTATTAAAGTGATGTAAGTCAATCAATCAATCACATCACTCAAAGTGATGTTTGATTTGACGCTTGATGCGACTAATGATTTGACGCTTGATGTGACTTGCGTCGCCGCACTCGAATTCGAAATACGAATGCGTTCGCAATCACACTCGGGCTCGGGTTCGCTAATTCCAAATTAACGATTTTTTCGTTGTGTCGTAATTAAGTGATTACGCCTAGCGAATTCACTATTCACGTCGCTAACGAATTAATTCTAAATTAATTCGTTCGCCCGAATTAAAATCTAATTTTAATCCGCGTCGAAATCTAATTTCGTTTAATATATCGAATATATTAATTTACCGATTAATTCCAAATTAATCATTATCTCTCTCTCGACGATATTTTATCCTAGATAAAATATCTCCGTAATTAATCCTAGATTAATTTTCTCTCTCTTCTATATAATCCCAGATTATTCAAGAGTGCGAGTTGTACGTCATCGGTGGATTATCGGGAAGCGACCCATGAGATCTCCGGATAATTTGGCAGTAAATACGGTCGTCGGTGTATCCGAATCACGTACGTACCAAGTACTACGTTCTACCGATTCACGAGATAAGGTCTACTCCTAGCAAAGTACCAAGTCTACCCAATTCTCCGGACATATCCTTTTAAGAATATTTAGATCTATATCAAGCGTAGTATACTCATGTATTGTGCATATCGGCCCAGTATCGGATAGTCACGTGTTAGGGCTGGGGCTGGATAAGTGTCTACCCCGTCCGAAACACATATTGGATGTCTGGTAACTAGTCTCTATAATCGGATATTCATGACCTGGTCATAATATCACGATTGGATGCGCATCACTTAAGAGCACTAATACCGTATCCTGCGTGACATCATCTCCATTATGACTGGAGTGATACTTCCGTCTCGACATCACACCCAATACTCTACGACTCTCTGATAAACCCAGAAGTGGTAGACACAGAACCGGTCAAAGCCCCCAACCACCAAATCCAAAGTTTATCGATTGTCGTAAGTATTAGCGATGCAAGTCTCAGGTTAAGACTATACACACCTACCTTGACTTCGGCCTCCCATAGACACATATTCATAATACCAATGGGATTCCGAGGGGTCTATCCAGAGCGAAGCTGTTTCCCGTACCATCGGTGAAACACGACCTCCTATCGCACTTGCATAAGTCTCCAACACTTATATATATGAGAACTATGACGTTGTGCCCTCACAACGCGCACAAGTGCAATACTAGCCTATTCCGCATTATCGATGTCCAGTCTCGATAATACTACGGCTAGGGATATTTAATGATTAATCCTTCGTGGACTGATACTGTCTCATATCATCTCAATCCAGGAACTAATCATAGGGACCTCTCTTCATTTATATATCTATGGTGATCTAATCACAAATGATGAGAGTGCAATTTCCTTGTTACATAGTTAATTTGCTACAACAACACAATGATCTGTGCAAATAGTGACGCTATGGGTCATATTATCCAACAGTGTGGGCTTGTCTTAGTGGGTTAGGTGTTGTGTTGGCTTGGTCAGTGGGTTTGGGCCAAGTCTGCTCAGATCAGGGAATAAAGCCCGCATTCAGTACAATTCGGGAACAAAGCCCACAGTTTGCTTAGATCAGAGAATATAGCCCACATTCAGTACAAATCGGGAACAAAGCCCACAGTCAACTCAGATCGGGGAATAAAGCCCACATTTAGTACAATTCGGGAACAAAGCCCACAGTCGGCTCAGATCAGGGAATAAAGCCTACATTCAATGCAATTCAGGAACAAAGCCCACAGTCAGCTCAGATCGGGGATAAAGCCCACATTCAGTATAATTCGGGAACAAAGCCCACATTCAGTACAATTTAGGAACAAAGCCCATAGTCAGCTCAGATCAGGAATACAGCCCAGGAGAATAAAGCTCTCACTCAGCACAGTTCGGGAATACATCCCAAAGGAATAAAGCTCTCTCTCAGCACAATTCGGGAACAAGGCCCAGGGGAATAAAGCTTTACCTTAACATAGTTCGGGAACAAAGCCTAGGGGAATAAAGCCCTATCTTGACATAGTTCGGGAATACAGCCCAGGAGAATAAAGCTCTCTCTCAGTACAGTTCGGGAATAAAGCTCACATTCAACATAGTTCAGGAACAAGGCCCAGGGGAATAAAGCTCTATCTTAACACAATTCAGGAATAATGCCCATGAGAATAACGCCCTCTCTATTACTGTTCCTAGAACATGCCAAGGATCTAATAAGCATGAAAAACATTGAATAAGAACATTATAAGTTGCGGAATACTTACAACGAACGAATTTGAGCTTTTAAAAATTTGTGAAGATGATCTCCAAGATCCAAGCTGAATGTTGATTCCAAGCTTTGAGTTGGTTTCCCTATCACCTTTGTTGACTTGCTTAAGTGCTAGCTTTTGATTTGAAGAACAAAATCCAAGTGAAGAAGAGAGACAAACTCACGCCCAAGGGAGAGTGTGTGTTGTTTCTATTTTCCAACTTGTGTAAATGATGTGTAGAGATTTGCTTTTGGTAAAATCCTTTTACCCTTTTTCACCAAAACTTGGTAGTTGGGTAAATGGTTTTACCAAAACCATTACAAGGTGGTGGGGTGGTTGGTGGCTTGGCATAAATGCCAACTACCACCACCTACCACACATGTGAAGTGGGCCCCACTATTTGAATTCAAAATTCAAATATCTCTACGAATATTTACCGTGACTCGGTTCCGTTTAATCCGATTAAACGAACTTTCGTCGCTAAATAATTAAATCTAATTTAATTAAATAACGATGCCTCGCAAATATATTACAAACGTCGTTTACGAACTAATTCTAAATTAATTCATTCGTTCGTATTAAAGTCTGACTTTAATTTCGTAATGAAATCCAATTCATATTAATATATCCGATATATTAATTTTAGCCCATTTGAATAAATTAAAAAGAAAAATCAAATTTAACTATTAAATTTATTTTACCGATTAATTCCAAATTAATCGCGTTCTCTCTCTACTGAACACATTTAATCCCAGATTAAATAAAGCCTCAATTAATCCCAAATTAATTTTCTCTCTCCAAATTAATCCCAGATTAATTTTAATTTAAGTCAACTGTCATCGGTGAATCTTTGGGAAGCGACCCAAGAGATCTCTGGATATTTTGGCAGTAAATCCGGTTATCAGACTATCCGATAAAGTGAGTACCTCGTACCACGTGCTCACCGATTTACAAGACATGGTTGGCTTCTAGCAAAGCATCGTGCCTACCCAATTCTCCAGAAATATTCTTACTGGAATATATAATCTATGTCAGGCGTAGAATACGTAGTATCTCATATTGCGATCCAGTATCTGATGTCACGTGCTAGGCCTGGGGCTGGAATAGTGTCTGCCCCGTACGAAGCACATATCGGATATCAAGTAACTAGTCTCTTTGAATCGGATAATCATGACCTTGTCATATTATCCCGATGGTTGCAACACAATAGAGAACTAGTCATGAATCCCTGCGTGATCATCATCTCCATATGTCTGAAGTGATACTTCCGTCTTGACATCACACCCAATGCACTACGATTCTCGATAAACCCAATAGAGGCGTACACAGAACCTGTTAAAGCCCTGGATGACCAAAACCAAAGTTTACCGATTGTCGCAAGTACTAGCGATGCAAGTCTCAGGTTAAGACCAAATACACCTACCCTGACACGGACTCCCATAGACACATATACATACTACCAATGGGATTCTGCGGGGTCTATCCAGAGCGAAGCTGTTTTCCGTACCATCTGTAAAACACAACCTCATATCGCACTTGTATAAGTATCATATACTTAAACATATGAGAACTATGCCATTATGCCCTCACAACGCGCACAAGTGAAATACTAGTCTATTCCGCATTATCGATGTCCAGTCTCGATAATACTACGACTAGGGATATTTAATGATTAAACCTTTATGGATTGATACCGTCTCATATCATCTCAATCTGGAACTAATTATATGGGCTTTTACCATTTATATATCAAAGAAATAAATTACGAAATGATAAAAGGCAATTTCATTACTACATAGTTAATTTTGTACAAAAACACAATGTATTTAACAAACAGTGACGCTATGGGTCATAATTGTCTAACAATCTCACACTTGGCCTATAGCTAGTCACTCAAGCATCGAACACCTGAACTATATATATATTTCTCAAACTTTTACTGTGAAATAGCTTTCGTCAGCGGATCTGTAATGTTGTCATTTGATGCGACCTTCTCGATCTTCACATCGCCACGATGTATGATCTCACGAATCAGATGGAAATGTCGAAGAACATGCTTAGATCGTTGATGAGACTGTGGTTCCTTAGCCTGCGCTATAGCCCCGTTATTGTCACAATATAATGGAACGGGCTCACCTGCTAACAGAACTACTCCTAATCCAATTAGGAATTTACGGATCCAAACTACCTCTTTTGCTGCTTCAGCTGTAGTAATATACTCCGCTTCTGTTGTTGAATCGGCAACAGTCTCTTGCTTGGAAGATTTCCAGCTTACTGCTCTATTGTTCAAACAAAATATGTACCCGGATTGCGACTTAGAGTCGTCTTTATCGATTTGGAAACTTACATCGGTATACCCAGTTACCTCAAGTTCTCCATCTCCATAAATTAAGAAAGCATCCTTAGTTCGTCTAAGATACTAAAGGATGTTCTTAACCGCCATCCAGTGACCATCACTTGGATCGGCCTGATAGCGACTACACATGCTCAAAGCATAGAGACATCAGGTCATGTATATATCATGGCATATATGATCGATCCGACTGCCGAGGCGAACGATATCCAACTCATGTTGTTTCTCTCATCTTGAGTTTTAGGACACATGTCCTTAGATAGAGAGATGCCATGTGACACTGGTAACAGTCCCCTCTTGGACTGATCCATGTTGAATCTTTTCAACACTTTGTCAATGTATGTGCTTTGGGAGAGTCCAAACAGCTTTCTAGATCTATCCATGTAGATCTTTATTCCTAGAATAAAGGCTGCTTCTCCCAGATCTTTCATGGAGAATTTTAATGAAAGCCAAGCTTTCACCGATGTTAACATGGGAATGTCATTGCCCATAAGCAATACATCATCAACATAAAGGACAATGAATGTTAGTGTGCTCCCACTAACCTTCTTATATACACAAGGATCATCCTCATTTTGAATAAAATCATATTCTTTTATGATCTCATCAAAACATTGGTTCCATGACCGCGATGCTTGCTTCAGTCCATAAATGGATCGATTCAACTTACAAACCTTGTTTGCAAGTCTAGGCACGATAAAACCATCAGGTTGTTGCTTATAAACATCCTCCAAAAGGTTTTCGTTAAGGAAAGTGATTTTAACGTCCATATACCATATCTCGTAATCGAAATATGCAGCAATAGCAAGCATTATCCGAATGGATTTAATCATGGCAACGGGTGAGAAAGTTTCGTCATAATCGACACCATGTCGTTGATGATACCCCTTCGCTACAAGCCTAGCTTTGTACGTTTGTACGTTGCCATCCATGTCGGTCTTCTTCTTGAAGACCCATTTGCATCCAATAGGCTTTACGCCTTCTGGTGCATCAACCAGTGTCCAAACTTGGTTGGCGTACATGGAATCAATTTCGGACTTCATGGCCTCTTTCCATAAAGCGGAATCGATATCTTGTATCGCTTCCTTATACGTAGCCGGTTCGTTATCCTCAATGAGATTAATATCTACATGAGGTGAGATCAGAAACTCATACCTCTTAGGTTGGTTCCTGACTCTCTCCGACCTACGCGGTCCTTGTGTAATAGAAGATTGTGGTACAGTCTCATCCCGGATGGACTGGTCTTGTTTGGTTGAGGATTCTATACCAAGAACGGTATCACTCCGATTTTCATCGAGTTCTACTTTCCTCCCTCACTAACCACTCCATTTAGGAATTCCTTTTCAAGGAAAACCGCATGTAGAGCAACAAATACTTTGTTCTCTCGTGGGTGATAGAAGTAATATCCTTTGGTTTCCCTAGGATATCCTACGAATAGGCATTTATCCGATTTGGGCTCAAGTTTGGTACCTTCCAAACGTTTGACGTATGCCCAGCATCCCCAAACCTTTAGGAATGAGAAACCCGGTTTCTTTCCTGTCCATATCTCATATGGTGTCTGTTGTACAGACTTTGACGGAACCTTATTCAAAATAAGAACTGCACTGTTTAATGCATATCCCTAGAAGGAAATAGGTAGCTCAATGCGACTCATCATAGACCTTACCATGTCCAACAGAGTTCAGTTTCTCCGTTCGGATACACCATTTAATTGCGGTGTTCCAGGAGATGTCCACTGTGAAAGAATACCATATTCTTTCAAGTAATCTAGAAACTCATTGCTCAAGTATTCGCCACCACGGTCCGACCGTAATGTCTTTATACTCTTGCCGGTCTGTTTTTCAACTTCGAGTCGAAACTCTTTGAATTTCTCAAAAGTTTCCGACTTGTGTCTCTTAAGATACACATAACCATAACACGATGCATCATCCGTAAAGGTTACGAAGTATTCGTATCCACCTCTAGCATGGCTAGACATGGGCCCACAAACGTCACTATGAACGAGGGCTAACAGTTCAGTGGCGCCTACACCTTTACCGCT
The DNA here is from genome assembly GCA_019454045.1 of Zanthoxylum bungeanum. Taxonomy (NCBI): domain Eukaryota; kingdom Viridiplantae; phylum Streptophyta; class Magnoliopsida; order Sapindales; family Rutaceae; genus Zanthoxylum; species Zanthoxylum bungeanum. Next base: position 50,664 of record SKCR01011718.1, read on the forward strand.
AAAAGGTGATTTAGGCATTTTGCCAAATAAGCAAGATTCGCAGACATCATATGAATTTGGATCAAATCCGTCCAAGTACCCACTCTTCGAAAGTGTGGATATGTGAGTCTTGTTAATGTGTCCCAAACGACAGTGCCACATATAAGTTTCATCTTTGTTACTTAGTTTGAGCCTTTTGTTTGTTACATTATATGTTTGAGATTGATTTATATTCAAAATATAAAGACCATTATTAGTATCAGTAGAACATATCTCAAAATCATCTTTATAAACAAAACACCCAGTGTTTCGGAATACAAAAGTGTACCCGCATTGGATCAAACAAGATACAGAGATAATATTCCTAGTCAAACTAGGTACATAATAACAGTCTGAAAGATTAAGTACATGCCCCGAAGGCAGTTCTAAAACAAAAGTGCCAACGGCCAAAACGGCGACTGATGCCCCATTTCCAACTCGTAGATCAATCTCCCATGAGGTCAGTCTCCTGCTAATCTGCAGATCCTGCACATCAGTACATATGTGAGTACCACAACCAGAATCAAAAATCCAATTTTTAAAACTAGAAGTAGCCATGATTATTTCAATAACAAACATATCTGAAGTCGGTGTCTTGCCCGCTTTAATCTCCTTCTGAAGCGTCTTGTACTCGCGGCAGTCACGCTTCCAGTGACCCCGTTTGCCGCACTGTAGGAAACATCCTGAGATTTATCCTTTGGCTTCCCAGAAGCCTTTGACGATTTGGCCTTGCCCTTTTTGTTATGCTTCTTCTTCTTCACACCTCCAGTTGCCTTGGGCCCAGCCTTAGGTGCGTGAGATGTCGATGCAAAGTGCGCCTCGCGCTTGTTGCCTTTTTGAAGCTCATTCTCAACCTCCTTGAGAGTTGACAATAACTCTCCAAGAGTATCACTGTTGTTTATCAAATTATAATTTATGATGAACTGTCTCTAGGAATCGGGGAGAGATTGCAGGATCATATCCACAGTAATCTCAGCCTCAAAGACTATCCCCATGTTGGCCAGCTCTTCAATGCCAGCAATCATCTGTGCCACATGGGACTCAACAGACATGTCTTCTGACATGCGTGAGCAAAAGAGCTTCTTCACTAACTCGTACCTTTGCATCCTCTTGTTAGAGCGATGCAGATCTTGCAATCTCGCTAACATGTTATAAGGATCCAAGTCCCTATTTTGTCTACAAAAATGTTGAGTCATCGAAGCAGTGGGGCTGGTTCAAGGCAGTGGGCGTGGGTAGTGGGCGTGAGCAGAGGCTTATAGTGAGGAAGCATATTTTCGGCGGTTGTTGAGGGGACTTCAGGGGCTATTTTATGTGCACAAAAGGAGGCAGAAAAGGGGTAGTTTGCTTGAAGGGTTGATGGATGAAGGAGGAGCAGTGTGAGATAGCCTTTGTTGTTGTGAGAATGGGCAGTGTGATTAGGGTTTTTGATGATTCTTGTTAGGCTTTATTTTCTTCTGTTTTTGTTGCCGTGGGGGGAGAGAGTGTGGAGAGGGAGAGCATAGGGTTTTTTTTGGTTTGTCGTGAATGATCCGAGAGGCTAAGAGAGTAAATGAGAGAAGAGGATCTTAGGGTTGGGGTATGTTATTTTTTATAGTGAGAGGGTAGTGGAATTAGGGTTTGCATGGCTTTTTTAATAAGGAAATAAAATCAATTAATTTATGTGTGTATGGTATTTGATTTAAATAGTTTAGGCAAGGATATCTATTTTTTGGTGGGAATTATATTAAATTGGTAGGTGGTTTTTAAATTTGGATATGATTTGGTTTAATTTAGGTAGGGATATATTTTATATTTTATTTGATTTATTTTAATTTGGTATGTGATTTTTAGATTTCATTTAATTTTGCTATGTGTTAAATATATATTTAATTAATTTGGATGTGTTTTAAGTGGGCTTAGGCGTGTGGGCCTAGGCTTGGGTGTGTGGGCTTGTCTTGGTGGGTTAGATGTTGTGTTGGCTTGGTGAGTGGGTTTGGGCCAAGGTTAAATGATTTGCGGGTTTTTTAGGCTAAAGGTGCTTTAAAACAGAGGTCTAACGGGTGAGCCTGTTGCTAAACAAGCGAATAAAATTTAACAAAATATCGATTCACTTCCGACAACCGTTTCCCGCAACTTCCTCGACTAAAAAGGTAGTGCCTCCAAATGAGACTCATCATAGGAACTCACATGCAAAAATACAATGCCTACACCTACCTTAGGCCGAACATAGTGCATTTGATCACAAGAGTTAATATAATAAAGTACATATTTTCACGTCCTATCTCGCATCAAAGAGTTGGGTTTTGGTCACTGTCACTCTCAGAATTCGATATATGGCATGAGCCTCAAAAGGCCATTAAAAATCAAGCTTGGGCCGATTTCTTGGCCGATCACCCATGTTTGAGCACTATCAGGGAAATAGAAATGGATCTGAATGAATGCAGTCTGAAGCCATGGAGGATGTATTTCGACAGATCCAGCACAATGAAAGAGGCTGGAATAGGGTTCGTCTTAGTCATCCAGTTAGGGGAATCATTTCGATTCTTAATCAAGTTGAATGAATATTGCACCAATAACCAAGTCGAATACGAGGCCTTGATACTTGGGTTAGAGATACTCCTCAACATTGGGGTGACCCATGTATCCAATAAGGGGGATTCGCAATTAGTGATCCAACAAGTAATAGGAGCCTTTAAATGCCAAAGCCCATCAGTCATGGCATTATTAGATCTGGTCAAAGAATTGGTAGAACGATTTGATCATGCTGAGTTGGAACACATTCCAATGGCGAATAACGAATTGGCCAATAGCTTAGCCCAAGCGGCTTCCGGGTATAAGCAGACAAAAATTGGTGGAATATGTAGGAGCGGAGATGTCAAACCAGCCCTAATAAGACAAAAAAGGCCGGCGGACGTCATGACCATTGAAGCCAAAGAGAAGGACAATTGGAGAAACAAAATCAAGGTTTTTCTAGAACAGTCCGAAGGGGAGAAGGACCGAAAGCTAAAACTTAAAGCCTTGAACTACGTAGTCTCAGGAGACGTGCTATATAAAAAGCGACAATATGGTTTGTTGTTAAAATGTGTAGGGCCATCTGAATCTAAAACTATCATGGCCGAAGTACATGAAGGTGTTTGCGAGGCTCACCAAGCAGGAATAAAGATGAGATGGATGATCATACGAAGCGGCTATTACTGGCCGGAGATGGGAGAATCGTGCATCTCGTACCCCAAATGATGCATTACTTACTAGAAACACGAGCCTATTCAATGGACACCAGCGACCGAGATGGTCCCAATCATTAAACCATGGCCATTCATGGGATGGATGATAGACTTGATAGGGAAGATCTACCCAGCATCAAGCAGGAGGCATACTTTCATCATCGTCGCTACCGATTTCTTTACCAAATGGGTGGAAGCCATCCCAGTTATGGAAATCTCCCAAGAATAGGTCATCAAGTTCATAAAAGAGCATATAATTCACCGATTTGGTATACCGCAAACAATAATGGTAGACCATGACACCTCGTTAAACGGTGAGAATGTGAAAGATTTCCTAGCCGAATACGGAATCCGTTTGGTGAACACTACTTCTTATTACCCTCAGTCAAACGGCTAAGCAGAATCGTCCAATAAGATTCTTAAAGGGTTTATTCAGAAAATGGTGACGGACAATGCTAGACGATGGGACGAATATTTGAGTCAGGCACTGTGGGCCTATAGGACGTCACCACGAACAAGTACTTCAGTGACGCCGTTTTAGTTGGTGTATGGTCATGAGGCTGTGCTTCCAGTAGAAATGAATATTGAATCCGCCAGAGTGATGTTACAAGAAAAGCTGAGAAATGAAGATTACGACGAGGCGATGATCCAGAATTTGTTGGAATTGGATGATATCAGATGCGATGTGCTAAATCATCTAGAAGCACAAAAGAGGAAAATAGCCAATGGGTATAACCTTAGAGTAATGGCTAAATCGTTCAGAGAAGGCGAATTGGTGTGGAAAACTATATTGCCATTTGGTTCTAAGGACCCAGCGTATGGCAAATGGTCGCCAACTGGGAAGGCCCGTTTGTGGTGAAACATATGTTACCAAATGGAGCATATTATTTACAGGACTTGAATGGAAGAGTGCATGCAAGAGCGATAAATGGCAAGTATTTGAAGAGATATGTGCCCTCTTTATGGGAGCATGAAAACGTACAAAATTCACTAGAATAATAATGTATTTGCATTAGATACGGACGAAAACGTCGTAAAAATACAAGGAATAGACAATTTAACGTCTTATAAAATCATTAATTTTGATCCAAAGACCGCCGAAAATCCATGGGTAGCTCCTTAATGGCCGAAAGCATCTCCCTCCTCAGGCGTCATTCATCATATATCTCCACACCCACCGCCTCCAAATCAGCCAAGCTTTTCTCAACATTTAATCAGGCCAGCCTTCATACTCTACCATCGAATTGTTCATCTCTTACTTGAGTAACAATGGTCCTCCTTTTGGCCTCTCTTCTCATATGCCTTTCTTCAACAAGATGCTGAATCTCTTGTAATTGTCGCTCCAGGTCAAGGAGGACCAACTCCTCAGTCATCATCTCGTCTATAGTCCCCCTCAGGGACTGTTGAAGGGCGTCAAGAGCATCACGGAGTGTTTCTTTCCTCATTATGAAAGAGCGAAGGCCGACCTTCTAGTTATGTATAATGCGATACCGAGAGAGGAGGACTGCTATGTCGTCTTGTTTTTCTTGGAGGAAAAACCGATCATCAACTGATATGGGCAAGGCAGGAAGGGCCAGTAGCCGGCTTAATTCGGAGGAGCTTTTTTCTAATTGAATGACATTTTCTGGCCGAGTAGCCTAGCTGACCTCCAGCGTAGCAAAAGAGGCGTATTGACCGAGAATTTCCCGATGGCCCTCCAGGTCTGTACTGATGTTGACCGAATGTGAAGGAGGCTGAAAAGAGGAAGAGTACAATCGCCCAAAGCGGTCTAAAGTGTTCTGGACCGAATGTAGCATTGGGTCGGACACCTGTGTACGAAGAAAGAATTAGCAAAAGGAACTGAAAAAACCGTGAGCTAAAGGAAATAGAAGAAAGACTTACCACCCTAGAACTTGAACTGGATGGCCGATCCACCAATTCCTCAGATGCTGCAGCATGTGGCTGTACTAGTCCCTGTTGAAATAGAGGATCTGAAGATGAAGGATGCTGGGGGATAAGGGCCAGCGGCCATGCGGCTTGAGGAGGCGGCTACTGAGCATGAGAGTCTTGTGGTAATACGAGAGACTCAACCCGAGAGGGTGATGATTGTTTAGAAGCAGTTGGCACTTGGACTGTTGGAACAAGAGCTACAGAAGAAGAAATCACGAGGGCCTGAATGAACGGATGTTCAAGCACGAGAGACCCCACTTGAGAAGGAGAATGCGGAGGAGCCGAAGATAACGGTTGCGCAAATGCCGAAGTCTGGGGCACCAAAGCACTTGGAGATGCTGCTTCTGGCATTGAATGTTGCGGCTCTATAGTAGGTTGAACATCTGTAAAGGAATCAGGATCGACTCCGACTACTCCTCCTTGCTCTATGACGAGACCCTATGTCGCTTCATCCTCGTCAGAGAGAAACTGAATGGCCAGCGTTTCTGCAGGTCCCATCTCCTTTCCTCTGCCAGTAGGAGCTTCGGTCCTCAAAGTCTTCACCGTTTCGGGCATTGGGGAAGATAACTCAAGCCTAAGCACATGCACAAGATACACAATTGTGACTTAGAGTATATCGAACTTATGTGCAAAAGAAGATGGGAAGCGACCCATGAGATCTCTGGATATGTTGGCAGTAAATTCGATCGTCGAACTATCCGAACACGTAAATACCTCGTATTACGTTTATACTGATTTACAAGACAAGGTTGGCTTCTAGCAAAGTGACATGCCTACCCAATTCTCCAGAAATATCCTTATAGGAATACGTGATCTATATCAAGTGTAGTATACCACAGTATTGCGTACTGGGGGAAGGCTTACTAGGGGAAGGTTTTTTCTTTTTAGCAAGTTTTATTCTCTTGGGCCTGGACGCTTCGGCCGTTTTCTTCGACCCCGTCGACTCAGAAGACTTGGGGGACAAAGGGACGGAAGAAACAACTCTTGCAGAAGGTAAAGAAAAAAATCATTCATGGGTCGATGACCAATCAAAGTAAGGATGAACGGATGTACAACGAGCGAAAGAAGCTATGACAAAAGAAGACAGCAAAGTGCGGGTCTCCACCAAGGAGTTCTCAACTTTAGAAACAGAAAAGACCACAAAACGGTCAAATGGTGTAGAGTATGAATGAAAGAAAACAAGAGGCCACCCTCGAACGAGGCCAAATTGGCGGGCGACGAAGTTGGTTGAATACACCTCCACTCCGGCTTTGCCATTGGCCCCAGTCAAGATATCATGGATCAGGTTGCTGCTGCATAAAAATTTGCACCATATGCAAAGACATGATTCATCCTCTTCCGAAAGAGGAAGGTCATGAACGAAGGACGGACTATCTGACACAGAAAAGGGGAAAAATGAGGGAGCACGAGGGATAGTATAGAAATACTCAAAAACAGCTCGGGGATTGAAAGAAATTGGCCGCAATTGAGAAAAAATAAGATCGGCACAAGTATAAGGTGTTAGACAAATATGACCCATAGCGTCACTGTTTGTAAAAGACATTGTGTTTTTGTACAAAATTGACTATGTAGTATTGAAATTGCCTTTTATCATTTCGTAATTTATTTACTTTGATATATAAATGGTAAAAGTCCATATGATTAGTTCCGGATTGAGATGATATGAGACAGTATCAATCCATAAAGGTTTAATCATTAAATATCCTTAGTCGTATTATTATTGAGACTGGACATCGATAATACGGAATAGACTAGTATTGCACTTGTGCGCGTTGTGAGGGCATAACGGTATAGTTCTCATATGTTTAAGTATACGATACTTATGCAAGTGCGATAGGAGGTTATGTTTTAGCGATGGTACGGAAAACAGCTTCGCTCTGGATAGACCCCACAGAATCCCATTGGTAGTATGTATATGTGTCTATGTGAGTCCGCGTCAGGGTATGTGTATTTGGTCTTAACCTGGGACTTACATCGTTAATACTTGCGACAATCGGTAAACTTTGGCTTTGGTCATCCAGGGCTTTAATAGGTTCTGTGTACGCCTCTATTGGGTTTATCGAGAATCGTAGTGTATTGGATGTGATGTCAAGACGGAAGTATCACTTCAGACATATGGAGATGATGATCACGCAGGGATTCATAACTAGTTCTCTATTGTGTTGCAACCATCGGGATAATGTAACAAGGTCATGATTATCTGATTCAAAGAGACTAGTTGCTTGATATCCGATATGTGCTTCGTACGGGGCAGACACTATTCCAGCCTCAGGCCTAGCACGTGACATCTGATACTGGATCGCAAAACGAGATACTATGTATTCTACGCCTGACATAGATTATATATTCCAGTAAGAATATTTCTGGAGAATTGGGGAGGCACGGTGCTTTGCTAGAAGCCAACCATGTCTTGTAAATCGGTAAGCATGTGGTACGAGATACTCACTTTATCGGATAGTCCGATAACCGGATTTACTGGCAACATATCCAGAGATCTCTTGGGTCGCTTCCCAAAGATTCACCGATGACAGTTGACTTAAATTAGAATTAATCTGGGATTAATTTAGAGAGGAAAAATTAATCTGGGATTAATTGGGGCTTTATTAAATCGGGATTAATGTGTTCAGTAGAGATAGAACGCGATTTATTTGGAATTGATCGGTAAAATAAATTTAATAGTTAAATTTGATTTTTTATTTAATTTATTCAAATGGACAAAATTAATATATCGGATATATTAATATGAATTGGATTTCATTACGAGATTAAAGTCGGCTTTAATACGAACGATCGAATTAATTTAGAATTAGTTCTTTAACGACGTTTGTGATATATTTGCGAGGCATCGTTGTTTAATTAAATTGTGATTAGATCACCTAGATATATAAGTGATGAGAAGTCCCTATGATTTGTTCCTGGACGGAGAATGATATGAGATATTATCAGTCCACGAAGGATAAATCATTAAATATCCCTAGTTAGAGTATTATCGAGATTGGACATCGATAAATACGTAAAAGACTAGTATTACACTTGTTCGCGTTTGTGAGGGCACAACGACATAGTTCTCATATATAAGGGTATATGATACTCATGCAAGTGTAATAGGATGTTGTGTTTCACCGATGGTACGGGAAACAGCTTCGCTCTGGATTGACCCCCGCGGAATCCCATTGGTAGTATGACTATGTGTCTATGGGAGTCTGCAATCAGGGTAGGTGTATTTGGCCTTAACCTGAGACTTGCACCGCTAACACTTGCGACAATCAATGTACTTTAGTTGAGGTCGTCCAGGGCTTTAATCGGTTCTGCGTACGCCGATACTAGGTATATTGAGAATCATAGTGTGTTGGGTGTGATGTCGAGACGGAAGTATCACTCCAGTCATAGTGGAGATGACGGTCACGTAGGATACGTAAACTCGTTCTCTTAAATGCTCGAGCTATCGGGATATTATGACTAGGTCATGTTTATCCGATTATAGAGACTAGTTACCAGACATCCGATATGTGCTTCGTACGGGGCAGACACAATTCCAGCCCCAGGCCTAGCACGTGATCATCCGATACTGGACAGAAATACGCAATACTGCGGTATACTACGCTTGATATAGATCACTATTCCTATAAGGATATTTCTGGAGAATTGGGTAGGCATGGCGCTTTGCTAGAAGCCAACCTTGTCTTGTAAATCGTATAAACGTAATACGAGGTACTTACGTGTTCGGATAGTTCGACGACCGAATTTACTGCCAACATATCCGGAGATCTCATGGGTCGCTTCCCAAAGATTCACCGATGATGTATGACTCGCACTATAATTAATCTGGGATTAATTCGATGAGAGAGAAAATTAATCGGATTAATTACGGAGATATTTTATCTGGGATAAAATATTAATTAAAGAGAAGAACGATTAATTTGGAATTAATCGATAAAATAATATATCCGATATATTATATGAAATTGGATTTCGACGCGGAATTAAAATTGGATTTTAATTCGGGCGAACGAATTAATTTAGAATTAATTCGTTAGCGACGTGAATAGTGATTTCGCTAGGCGTAATCATTTAATTACGACGCGACGGAAAATTCGTTAATTTGGAATTAGCGAACCCGAACCCGAGAGTGATTGCGAGCGCATTCGTATTTCGAATTCGAGCGCGGCACGCAAGTCACTTCAAGCATCAAATCGTTAGTCACATCATGCTCAAATCACTTGTCACTTTGAGTGATGTGACTTGACAACTTGTCACTTTATTAAAATGATGTGACTTAAAGTAAAAGTGAAGTGATGTGACTTAAAGTAAAAGTGAAGTGATTGAAAAGCACTTTTTGCTTTTGCTTTTGACTTTTGATTTAAATTTTTAATATATGTTTATTTATTTACTTGGTAAATGATTAAAATAAGACATATATATAAAAGCTTTTTCCTTTCTCTCTCTTGATACCACCATTCACGTTTTGTGAGAAAATGGTTTCCCTCCATTTTCTTCTTCTTCTCTCACGGCTTTGAGCCAAATCTTCTTCATTCTTTTGGTTTGATCAAAGACAAAGAATAAGAAAGAGTGCTAGCACACACATGGGTTATTTTATGGTGATAGGGAAACGAATTTATGAGCTTGAATTCCTTTTGAACCTTGAAGCTTTGAGCTTCCATGGAGGTCTTCAATGGCCAAATTTCAAGGAGGAAGAGAGCCAAAACCGAGCATGATAGCAGTCCAAGAAGCCAAAATCGAGCTCACACAAGGAGGAAAATGGGTTTTGTTCTTCCTAGCATCAAACCAATCAATGTGAGTATGTATTCCGCCTTATTCCTTTGATGTATTCATGCGTTTTTGTGCTTGAATTGTTGATCTTGGGACCTAAATTAGAACCCAACAATGGTATCTTGAGCTATTATCAAGCATGAAACTTTTAGGGTTTGAAATTGGGGATAATCAATTGAGCATGATTTGGTTAAATTGGATGATTAAGTATGCTTGTATGTTGATGAATTGAAGTTGTGCATGATCAATTTCATGAAATTGGATTGGATTCAATTTTCCCCAAATTTGGGCATGACAAATTGGGTAAAATCAATTGAAGCATGATTTGATTAAATTATTGATTAAGTATGCTTAAATGTTGTTGAATTAATGATTGATCGGATCAATTTGAAGAATTGTGTTTGGAACAAATTTCCCCAATTTTTTATTTTGGCATAAAGTGACAATTTGGGTAAACTTGATTTTGAGCATATTTTGTGAAATTGGATGAATGAGAATGCTTAAAGTATGTTTAATTTAAGATTGATTGGATCAATTTGTTGAAATTGTGTTTGGAACAAATTTCCCCAAATTGCTTATGATGGCCGAAATTAAAGAACCCTAAATGTCTTGGAATTTTTTGATTTTTGAACATTGGATGTGTTGGAAATCATTCGGGAATATGATTGAATGTCGATTGTGAAATTAATTGGATTGAATTCGAATCGGACGTAAAATCCCCAAATTGCCAAGAGACTTTAAAGCATGTAAAATGGGTTTGATTTGATAAATTGTGTTGGACACTATTTGATGAAGGAATCATGATTAAGTATGCTAATTGATGTTTTAGAAATATTAATTAGGTGGTTAATTATGTATGACACTTAGGTTAATTAATTATGAAATTTGGAATTTTATAAGTTAATTAATTGGGCTTGTTTTTGGAAATTGGGCCTTATAAATTGTAATTGGGCTTTTGGGCTTTGTTGTACAAAGTTGGTTTTAGGCAAAATTGGTTGGATCCAATTAGGCCCAAAACCGCATCCATAAAGTCCAATTATGACTTAATGAACCTTAATTATTTAATTGGGCCTAATGGGACAAAATTAATTTAAAGGCTTATGGGGTAACTCCCGGATTGGACTTGGTTATCGGTTTGACCCGAGTTGACCAAAAGTCCACGCCTTAAGAAATTAATTAAAAGCCCATTGGACTTTAATTAAATAAACGTTGGACGTTAATTGGGCTTTGAGACCCATAACGATTGAATTTGGAATTTAAATCGTAGAAGGTTCGTTAATAAAAGTGTAATATTTAATTTGGAATTAAATAGTGAATTAGAATTAAATGCGTATTAAATTGGATTTAATTATGTAGTTTAATTTAATTCGAGAATTCGTACTTTGAGTACTTATTCGCAAAACGAGTTTGACTCGAGCAAAAATCAAATCGTTGTTTGAACATTGGATGATCACTAATTATCAGATTAATTAATTGGATTAGATTGATTGATAACATGCTTGTATGAATACATGGTTGCGATGCATGAATAATGTATATCGGATGGATATTAGTCGGTGGGTGGGACAATTTTGGAAATTGTAATAAATTTGATTTATTAATTGGACCTGCGTGTCCAGCCTTATCACCTCTATACTCTTTGTATTCTCTTCTCACCTATTCCCCTCAATGTAAATGAGGTTTCTTTAGAAGTGTAGTGTAACGGGTAGAAGTAAATACATGTGCTAGCTTTAGAGAGAGAAAATGAGAGATTTGATCTAGGATCAATGTAAAGTATCCATCCGCATATCATTATTATTTTATTTCATATACGCTTTATTATGTGTTTAGAATGCATGTTTAAGGGTGTATGATGATGAGACCTTAACAAAGATAATAAATTGGTTGCCAATTTGCACGCGAAAAACCCTCAAATATATTAAGCGTCTTTCCTTCCATTGAGTGATTCTTACTCAAGATCTAAGACGGCATTGGTTTGTTGGCCAAAGTCAAGGCCTTTGTCTGTCGAAGATGTGTTTGAATCACGAAGGCTTTGTTCCATATCAGTGTCTTGTCCAAGTTGTGGTTTGTTGGCCAAAGTCAAGACCACTTCTTGTCCATCGACATTGATTACGAAGCTTTCCATGGTCAATGGGTCGCGCTTGACTGGGATCACTAGGTTTGTTGTGCCAAAGCCAAGGCTTAGTTGATTCAGAGGAAAAAGGTTAGGTAATACATTGGATGTATTGGCATATATAAGATATATGTTTCGGACTTGGACGTCCTCCTACCGGATCTAGGAATTGGATTGGATCCAATTGATCTTAGAGATCTACCTAGTTAATTATCATACAATTTGTTGGCCAAAGTCAAGATTGTGTGATATTTAACGGGATCCTAGCCCACTAGGAAACACGGTTTCCCGAGTACTCGACAGAGGGTTAGAGGCTCGCCGAAAAATAGTGGGAGGCAAGAATTGAATTAGCAATACTCGTTCAATTACTCGCCATACGCGCTCATTCAAATTATTTCGTCGTTAGATTAAATGTTAGTTGGACTAATATTTAAATTGTTGTTTTAATATACAGTTGGACTGTATTATAGTTGATTATATATAATTGGATTATATTAATCAATATATTTGAATTAATTAATTTCAGTTTACAGTTGATTTTATAATTGGATTATAGTAATCAATGTAATTGAGGTTAATTAATTTAAATTATATTTGATTATATAGTTGGACTATTATAATCATTATAATCAATAGTACCACAAATCGTTGATTAAATAGTTGGACTATTAGAATCAAGATAGAATGAAAGATTAGTGTTTAAAACATAATCCTGGGTGAAAATGTATTTAAACGACTTTAATTTTCAAATTGGGAATAATTTCAAGATGGTCTTGGAAATTAATAAGTTATTTTATTTGATAAAATAATGAATTATGCCTAAAGCCCGGAGTTAAGCAACTAAGTGGAATATGAAATTTGGAATATTCATATAATGATAACTTTAGCGCTTAATCCATTAAGCTTGTCGAAGTAGACTCCTTAATTTCTGAATCAGAATTAAGGATTAGATCCTTAAAGTATGATAATGAAATTGAAGGATTTCATGGATCTATTTTAGATCTTTGAAATACTAATTGCAATAAATAATTCTTGGAGAATTAATGACTATTCTCAAGGAGACAAAGTCAAACTTTGCAATTAGGCAAGTAGTGCAAGGCGCACCTTACTTCGATATTCTAGAAACCCGAGGCTTGGCCAAAGGCTACTTGGAATATGGAAAAGGGCAAAGGCAAAATCATTATAATCTTCTAGGAAGATAAAAGAGACATATCAAGAAGGAATTGAAGACGAGCAAGGCTCTTACTTCAAATATGTTTGTCATAATTATGTTCACAACTAGTATTGAAATTGGATTTTAAATACTTAGTGTGATACATAAATATGTACTGTTGTGCAGAATCTGCTTTAAGCAGAATACTGACTTCAGACGAGATTACTCTGCGAATTGAAAACGGGACGATAGTCGCTGTTTTAACCGTAGATACCTAAATTTAGGAACTACCTTCGGGTGTTAGTACTTAAATTTAGAAAACTGTATAATGTAACTAGTTTGACTAGAAACATTATCTCTATATCGTGTATAACCCGCTGCGGGTGTACCTTTATATTCTAGAACACTAAAGTGTTTTATTATATAAAGATGATATTGAGATAAACACATTAGATGTGAATAACAGCATTTATATTTTGAATATAAATAATATCTCAAATACATAACATGACAAATAAATAGCTCAAACTGATTTGATCAGAAGAAACTAATTATGGCATTGTTTTCTGGGACACAATCAAACAAGACTCGTATATCCACACTTTTGAAGAGTGGGTACTCGGAGTAATTTGATTCCATTCAAATAAAGTCTACGAATCTAGTTTATTGGGCAAAGTGCCTATAGCACTATTTACTTGGTAAAAGTGTAAATGCCACTAATCTGTTATCCCTAGTTCATAGTGAAGCAAATGGGTCCATGTCTAGCTAGGCTAGAGGTGGATATGAATATTTCGTGACCTGTACGGATGTGGCATCGCATTATGGTTATGTGTTTCTTTTAAAACACAAATCGGAAACTTTCACAGTTTCGACACGAAATAGACAAACAGATCAGCTAAAGTATTAAACCGTCACGGTAAAATGTAATGAAAATACTTAAGCAGTAATTTTCTCGTATACTTGAAAGAGTATAGTATTCTTTCAATGAGGACTCCTCCCGGAACACGTCATTTTGACGGTGTGTCCGAACAGGAGTAACCGAATTTTGTTAGACATAATAAGGTTAATCACGAGTCGCTCTGAGCTACCATTTCCTTCAACGGATATACTTTAAACAGTGCAAGAACTTATTTTGAATAAGGTTCCATAATAATCTGTTTGACAGATATCATATTAGATATGAACGGGAAAGAAACTGGGTTTCTCATTCCTGACCATTTGGGTATGCTTGGCATATGTTTGATGATACCAAAAAACCCAAATAGGATAAGTGCCAATTGTAGGTCATCCTAGGGATACCATAAGTATTGTACTTATACACCTCACATGAGAACAATTAGATTGTTGCTCACCATGCGTTTTTCTAAGAGGAATACCGATATGCAGTGGTAAGTGGGAGGATAGTATAACTCGATGAAAATCGGAGTAATACTGTTCAAGGCACCGAATCTTAATGGAACATGAATAGTTCATCAAGGATGTAACTATGACCATTAATCTTCGAATACACAAGAACCGCGTAGTCGGATAGAGTCAGAAAACAACCTGGGGTATGGGTTTCTGATCTCACCTCATAAAGATGTCTATCTTATTGAGGAATACCAACTGACTACGTATGAGGAAGTGATACAAGGTATCGACTCCCTTATTATGGCAAAGTGCCATATAATCCGAAATGGATTCCATGTATATCAACCAGTTTGGATACTAGTTGATGTACCACAAGGCATTGTGCCTATTGGTACTATATAAGTCTTCAAGGAAGACGTACATGGATGGCAACATACCAACGTATAAAGCTAGGCTTTTAACGAAAGGTATCGTTATCGACATTGTGTTGATTACGATTCAACCTTTTACCTATTGCCACGGTAAATCCATTTGGATAATGCTTGCTGACGCGAGCATAAGTTCTTGGAATTATCATTTTGATGCAATCATAATGGTGTATGATTTAATTCAAAACGAAAATGATTCTTGTGTAAATAAGAGGGTTAGTGGGAGCGCACTGACAGTGGCTGTCCTATAAAATAATGATAATACGTCATTTCTTGGAAATGATATTCCCATAAAATAAATGTCGGCGAAAGCTTGGCTTTCGAAATACTCTCCGTGGAACTGTACATTGAAAAATGTACAAGACCTGGTGTATCATACGCTTTGAGCATATGGATTCACAAACAGGCTAATCCGAGTGATAGTCACTGGATTGATGTTAGGAACATCCTTAGTATCTTAGAGAACTAAGGATGCTGTCTTAGTCTATGGAGAAGGAGAACTTGAAGTGACTGGGATCACTGTAGCAAGTTTCCTATAACCGATAAAGACGACTAAAAGTCGCAAACGGTACTATACAGTTTGAATAACGGTGCAGTGAGCTGGAAATCTTCCAAGCAAGATACTGTTACCGAATAAACAACAAATGCGGGTTAATTGCAGCAGCTGAGGCAGCAATAGAAGTCATTTGGGTCGATACATATCTAATTAGATTAGATATAGTTCTGTTAGCAGCTGAGCTAGGCATCAGCACAGGCTAAAGAATTAATGGTCTCATCAACGATCCAGATACATACTTACATATTCATCTGATTCGTTCGGATCATACATCGTGGCGATGTGATGATCGAATAAATCGCATCAAGATGATAATCATGCAAATCCGCTGACGAAAGCTTTTCTCAGCAGTTTGAGCCAACCGTATATAGTTCGGGTGTCAAACACTCGAGTGACTGGCTATAGGACAAGTGGGAGATTGTTGGACAATTATGACCCATAGCGTCACTATTTGTACAGATCACGGTGTTGTTGTACAAATTAACTATGTAATAAAGGAGATTGCAATCTTATCATTTGTGATTAGATCACCTAGATATATAAGTGATGAGAGGTCCCTATGATTTGTTCCTGGACGGAGAATGATATGAGACAGTATCAGTCCACGAAGGATAAATCATTAAATATCCCTAGTCAGAGTATTATCGAGATTGGACATCGATAAATACGTAAAAGACTAGTATTACACTTGTGCGCGTTTGTGAGGGCACAACGGCATAGTTCTCATATATATGGGTATAGGATACTCATGCAAGTGTAATAGGAGGTTGTGTTTCACCGATGGTACGGGAAACAGCTTCGCTCTGGATTGACCCCCGCGGAATCCCATTGGTAGTATGACTATGTGTCTATGGGAGTCTGCAATCAGGGTAGGTGTATTTGGTCTTAACCTGAGACTTGCACCGCTAACACTTGCGACAATCAATGTACTTTAGTTGAGGTCGTCCAGGGCTTTAACCGGTTCTGCGTACGCCGATACTGGGTATATTGAGAATCGTAGTGTGTTGGGTGTGATGTCAAGACGGAAGTATCACTCCAGTCATAGTGGAGATGACGGTCACGTAGGATACGGAAACTCGTTCTCTTAAATGCTCGAGCTATCGGGATATTATGACTAGGTCATGTTTATCCGATTATAGAGACTAGTTACCAGACATCCGATATGTGCTTCGTACGGGGCAGACACAATTCCAGCCCCAGGCCTAGCACGTGATCATCCGATACTGGACAGAAATACGCAATACTACGGTATACTACGCTTGATATAGATCACGTATTCCTATAAGGATATTTTGGAGAATTGGGTAGGCATGGCGCTTTGCTAGAAGCCAACCTTGTCTTGTAAATCGGTATAAACGTAGTACGAGGTACTTACGTGTTCGGATAGTCCGACGACCGAATTTACTGCCAACATATCCGGAGATCTCATGGGTCGTTTCCAAAGATTCACCGATGATGTATGACTCGCACTATTAATTAATCTGGGATTAATTCGATGAGAGAGAAAATTAATCTGGGATTAATTACGGAGATATTTTATCTGGGATAAAATATTAATTAAAGAGAGAGAACGATTAATTTGGAATTAATCGATAAAATAATATTCGATATATTATATGAAATTGGATTTCGACGCGGAATTAAAATTAGATTTTAATTGGGCGAACGAATTAATTTAGAATTAATTCGTTAGCGACGTGAATAGTGATTTCGCTAGGCGTAATCATTTAATTACGACGCGACGGAAAATTCGTTAATTTGGAATTAGCGAACCCGAGCCCGAGAGTGATTGCGAGCGCATTCGTATTTCGAATTCGAGCGCGGCACGCAAGTCACATCAAGCGTCAAATCGTTAGTCACATCATGTCAAATCACTTGTCACTTTGAGTGATTGTGACTTGACAACATGTCACTTTATTAAAGTGATGTGACTTAAAGTAAAAGTGAAGTGATGTGACTTAAAGAAAGTAAAGTGATTGAAAAGCACTTTTTGCTTTTGCTTTTGACTTTTGATTTAAGTTTAATATATGTTTATTTATACTTGGTAAATGATTAAAATAAGACATATATATAAAAGCTTTTTCCTTTCTCTCTCTTGATACCAACCATTCACGTTTTTGTTGAGAAAATGGGTTCCCTCCATTTTCTTCTTCTTCTCTCACGGCTTTGAGCCAAATCTTCTTCATTCTTTTGGTTTGATCAAAGACAAAGAATAAGAAAGAGTGCTAGCACACACATAGGTTATTTTATGGTGATAGGGAAACGAATTTATGAGCTTGGAATTCCTTTTGAACCTTGAAGCTTTGAGCTTCCATGGAGGTCTTCAATGGCCGAATTTTCAAGGAGGAAGAGAGCCCAAAACCGAGCATGATAGCAGTCCAAGAAGGCCAAAACCGAGCTCACACAAGGAGGAAAATGGGTTTTGTTCTTCCTAGCATCAAACCAATCAATGTGAGTATGTATTCCGCCTTATTCCTTTGATGTATTCATGCATTTTTGTGCTTGAATTTGTTGATCTTGGGACCTAAATTAGAACTCAACAGTTCGTGATATATTTGCGAGGCATCGTTATTTAATTAAATTAGATTTAATTATTTAGCGACGAAGGTTCGTCTAATCGGATTAAACGGAACCGAGCCGCGGTAAATGTTTGTAGAGATATTTGAATTTTGAATTCAAATAAGTGGGGCCCACTTCACATGTGTGGTAGGTGGTGGTAGTTGGCATTTATGCCAAGCCACCAACCAACCAACCACCTTGTATTGGTTTTGGTAAAACCATTTACCCAACCACCAAGTTTTGGTGAAAAGGGTAAAAGGGTTTTACCAAAAGCAACTCTCTACACACTTTTGACATAAGTTGAAAATTAAAAACCCTAGACAAGCCTCATTCGGCGTGAGCTTCCCTCTCCATCTCTCTTTGATTTTGTTCTTCAAATCAAAAGCTAGCACTTAAGCAAGTCAACAAAGGTGATAGGGAAACATCTTCAAGAGTTGGAATCAACACTTTGCTTGGATCTTGGAGATCATCTTCACAAATTTTTTTAAAGCTCAAATCTGTTCGTTGTAAGTATTCTGCAACTTATAATGTTCTTATTTAATGTTTTTCATGCTTATTAGATCTTTGGCATGTTCTAGGAACACTAACATAAGGATGAGTTGAATCAATTGTGTCGAAAATGGGAAAATAGGCTCTCAACCATAGTTGAACAAGCCACATGGGACCAGAGGCAATGGGCGATGCCCCCTACCGAAGTTGTTTTTGGAGGACGGCCAGTCCCCGATATATGGCAGCCAATATAAAAGAGGCCAGGTCGAAGTGACAGCCGTGGGCAAGATCAGAAGAGATAGGAAGATAGCCCGCTACAGAATGACATATTTACACAGCCAATAATGAAGAAATGACGTTCGCTCTAACATTGAAACAGCACCGGCTAATTTAGAAAATGCATGAATTAAAGAGGAATATGACGAAAAAGAAGAAGAATCCGTTGTTGGATGAGGAAAACGAAAAGTTATGGAGGCCGAGATGGTCGCTCCAAGAGGATCCAGTCCAGTAAGGGCACCGATATCACGAAGAGTAATAGTGAATGGCCCGACTTGAAAGATGAATACATTGTACTCAGAAGACCAAAAAAGCAAAGAAACAAGAAACAAATTTTGGACAAAAGAGGGCAAAGCTGATGAAAGCTCAATGAAATGAAGAAGGTGATGTTTCTCTAGAAAGGCTTGAGTGTCTGCATCCAACAACATACATTGAAACCGGGCTTCGAATGCGGTGTCGGGTTTAGGGCAGGTGCGGATAGGATTGAATTAGACAAGAGTAGAGACGTTAAGTGTTCAAAAAACGGGAGGCTAGAAGAAGAAGGGAACTATTGAGCCAACGGGGCCGATGCAATAGCATTATCATCAGTAAAGATAGGGCCAAGAGCACATTGGCCGAATTCCTCATCGAGAGTGTGAAGGCCAAAGACGCCCATAGAAGAATCTTCCAACGCCAACTTATAGTCAGCGAAAGTTGAGGCGCTAGTTTTGGGAGCAGAGGATGAAGAAGCCATTGATAATAAGAGGACGAAAACGTGATAAAAACGGGTTTGCAGAGGAAGTCGAAGGTATAGTGAGGGCCTGAATAAGGTGAATCCTTATGTAACAGACGAAAGGTTTAACTTGGGACAGGTGTCACTATACGAGTTGTTAAGAAGTGGAAGCGGCAGGAAAACGGAAAAGGATGAAATGTTACCCTAGACAGGTTTTCGAAAGTAATTCGCTGCAAAGATGACGTGCGATGAAAGAAAACATGGAAGTGGCGTAGAAAACGGCTCTTAAATGGGCCTCATGATGAAAAATATAGGAAAGAGCTGCGCATTTATTATGGAAATGATGGGTTCACATAGCACTTGATTACGCCCAAATATGACTATATGACTCGCGGTTATCGCAGTACAGTGGGGTGTCGATTCCACAGAGAGATGGTTACAGGAACTGATTTACTTAAACAAAGACGTTAACGGTAACTTAATAAATAAAGTGGATAAAACTTGGTAATTAATTGAAGATAAATAAAATAATGAACAGATATTAAAAGATAATGGCAGAGAGATATGACAAAGCTTCGGGAATCCCTCTTGCATCGAACTCTCATATTTAGTTATTGATTCCTTTTATTACACAATTGAAGGTTTCACATCCCAAACCAACAACCCGGAAAGTATTCAATTCTACGCATGAATAAATCTAAGGTAATTAATGAGTATTTTCTCTATGTTAACAGCATACAAAAGCCATCGTTACGAGCTATCTAACGTCGACAATATACCCTCAGGCAATACTGCAGCAGAAGACCAACACGCAAAACAACTTTACCAGTCACAATTAAATTCGCAAACCACACATAGAAGAAGCATGACTGGATCGATATGGGATTTGACAAAATATAATTTCTGGATTAATAAATCAAAAGATGATAGAAAATAATAAACATCAATTTATTAATTAAACGATTAAAAGCTTCGTAGAAATCAAACATAAATAATGAAATCCAACACAAGAGTTCATCCCTAGCTTTGCCTAGGGAATTAGTTCCCCATAAAAGAAATAAAAATAACCCGGGATTGGAGAGAATTATTGCTCTGAATTATCATGGCTCCGTGTCCCGGCATTGCGCTCTGATTTCTTCTCTTCTTGCTGCCTCTCGGTTTATTCTCTGATTTTCTTATATGCGCAAGCTGCTTCAGGCAGCAGCCTCCCCCCTTTGTGTTTTGGACAAAGTTTTATATTTATAGAAGTGTCAGGGTCTTTAGGATTTCAGAAAACCCTAAAATTTGAGTCCTGGAACGCGTAGGAAACTGTCACGGCAGCGCTGGAACAATTTAAATAGCGCCTGGGCGCTGAACTCCCCCTGGATTATGTATGGCAGGGTCGCGTACTGGAGGCGCCAAGGCGCCTGGCTTGTGTTTGGCGCCTTGGCGCCTATTCCCTTTGCTCATTTGGGCGCCATGGCGCCTATGGTGTGCTTATTGGCGCCATGGCGCCATGGATATGCTATATGTATGGCGCCTAGGCGCCATTGTCTATGTTGGTGGCGCCATGGCGCCATATCCCCTGTGTTTTGTATGTAATTCTGTCGCCATTGCGTCCATGGCGCCATGCTCCCTGCTCGTCCTGTGTGTTCCAGGGGTTCCCGAAATACTTGAAAATTTCCGGATCCATGTATTAATATTCCTACAAATAAAAATCACTAAATTAGTGTAAATAATAAACATTTTTAAATTAATATAATAAGAAATTATGTAATAAAATATGAATTATATAACTAAATACTTAACAATAAACCTAGATAAGTGATGTTCTAATGTACATTTTCATGCACTTATCAGCACTCTAAAAGGCAGCCCGAAAAATTACAGAACGAAAAGTTCCGCTCTGGGCTTCTACCTAGCTCGACTTTACGGCCTCGGCCTTCAACGGATTAGTCAAACCTCCGAACCTTAGCATCAGCCTCTAAGATCGGCCAAGAACAGATGTCACCATTACCTTCCAGAGGCATCGCCCAGACTCCCTCCATTATTAACACAAGCAGTAAAGGCAAAGCTGATATGACAAGACTATTCAGGCAACAGGCTTACTTGGGCAGAAAGCCAAACCTAGGATAGAGAGCCTCTCCAATCTATCGGACAGCATGTGGAAAAACCCTTCACATGACAATAGTACCATGACTTTAGAAGTATACAAAGGGGGGAAGATGAAAAGGCAACACAAACCACCTATTTAAAGTCCAATCTTACTTAAGCCATTACAACCATACTCTCCATAGCCAAACAAAGTTCCGAAAATGAGAAATAAAAGATTGGTAGAAATAAACAGAGCAAAGTTGGGAAAAGGAGAAGCTCTGCATGAAACATAGGCCACCAGAGGTGGAAACTTCTCTTTAGTAAGGTGTGAAATGGAATGTAAGAAGACTCGCTAACGGCCATCCACACGGCATAAGGTGTGAAATGAAATGTAAGGTTGTGGATGGGCTGCGTCCGTTAGCGACAACTATCCGGGGCCCTCTGTATGGAAGGTAACGCATCTCCCGAGTTGCGAATGGGTTACGCTCGTTAACGACAACTAGCCTGAGCTTCTTACACGTGGAACATGCTGCTTACCTGGGGTCACAGATTCTCCGGACTGAAGGTTGGCCGAAGGATGGGCCGGTCGAAGGCGGAAGGAGATGGTCATACAAGTTTCGATCCGTCCAATATATACGCCAATGTAATGATATGGGTGGGCTACAACCGTTAGCGACAGTTATCCAGGAGCCTCGATGTGGAAGGTACTGCATCGCCAGGTTACGGATTCGACAACAGACGACCATCTTCCTTGCATGGAGGATTGCAGCACCCAGCCTCACGAGTATATGGTGGGGTTTGGCCAAATGGATAAAGAGAAAAGCTCATCGGGCAACCCTCAATTAGTGTTGGTGTAGTGGTATTCCCTGAAACGATGAAAGAACGAACCGGGATGAAAGACTGAAAAATTCACATCGATATTCACTTCTAGTTCAATTAAGGTAAATTTGGGGGACAATTGTTGACAAACGAAAATCTCCACCATAGGACGAAATCGCCCTGGGCCGAAAGATAGAACGAATGAAAGAAGGGCGATGGATCGAAGAACGACAAATAGTTTGGGACGATCGGACCAGCGTTAGGACGAAAACCTTTGATGTGGTTATTTCCACAGTCGTAGCAGTTGGACGGTTTTCCCTCCACAACCAAGCAGTTGAGACACGTTTAGCGATTACAGACACAATCCAGCAACTGCAGGGAAATACTGGAACCGCCCAAAATGGTTGGCAAGTTTCAATATAAAAGCTTATCTACACCAAGAAAGAGGCCCGATCAAATGAAGACTCAAATGAGCATATTTTTATTTTTCATTTCTTAGATTGTAATTTTAGGACTGTAATTTGTGTGCTTGTGCCCCTTGGAGGCTTATTCACTTAATCAAACACCCCTTACTGAGACTTTGTCTCAGGAGGTTTGAACCTTACATGCTCTTCTTTCTTCACGCATAAAAATTGC
The DNA here is from genome assembly GCA_019454045.1 of Zanthoxylum bungeanum. Lineage (NCBI taxonomy): Eukaryota > Viridiplantae > Streptophyta > Magnoliopsida > Sapindales > Rutaceae > Zanthoxylum > Zanthoxylum bungeanum. The sequence continues at coordinate 73,748 of SKCR01011718.1, forward strand.
GCAAACAAGAAATTTTTTTTTTTTTTGAATCCTGCCACGTCAACCTGTATTCCGTTCAAATTAATCAAACCCGCACGCAACTACGTGGGTGATAGGTTAACCCGCAAGTTGAGTTTTCACACCCCTAAATTTTCTCGAGTGGGGAGCTCACTCTCACATATAAACAACTCGAATACTCGACCAAGTTAGTTCAATAACGTATTGGCCCAGTATAAATCAGCCCACACAAAACAAGGCCCACCCATTATAAATCGGGCCCTCACAAACACGCAGCCTAAAAGTCAATTTGAATTTTTGAGAATTGAGATTTTGAAAGTTGCGCAATGCGCACAATCGCCCACTACTACTTTAGAAAATTGTGAAACCGTGGATTCGTTATTTTACCCAAGTTACCTCACCGGACAATACCAACCTAACCTTAATTTAACAAACAGCCATCTCTAAAACAAAATTAATATTTTCACACTTAATTGTATTATTACATGTATTTAAAAAATATTTTATTTATTTTTGTACTTTTCTATTGGTGTTGCACATATCAGACTCAAAAATTAAAAAATACAGAAACAGCTTGCGGATTATCTTTTTAAATTATCGTCTCCAAATAATAAATTAAAAATTAAAGCTCTCAATCAATTATTTGTCTTCTCCACTTTGATTTTCTTTCTCTACTTTGACTCTTCTGTTTACGCTTTCTTTTTCCTTCCTTTAATTCAAAACCTGAAACTCTTCTCAATTTCAATCACAACGTTTTCTTGATCCCGTTTTCTGATAATCAGGTAAATTTACGTATTGAATCTCGTTTAACCATTCTTGATTGTTCAGATATCTTAATTTTCTGTTTAATCAGACATTTGTTGATTAGTTTGTTTTGTTCTGTTGAGTGATTGTTATGTCAGATCAGTGTTTCTAATTCGATTTTTTACTTTTTTTGGCCCTTTTTTTTAGTTTATTATTATGAATTAAGCTTTTTTTTTTTTTTTTTTTTTTTAAAAAAAAGGAAATTGTTAATAATTTGAGCTGATTCGATTTGATTATATAATAATAACAGCCTTGGAGTTTAGCTTATTAATGATTTATTTATTATTTCATAAAGTAGTTAATTTGTTCAGGAATAAAAAATTAAATATCTTAGAACAATGAAAAATTAATAATAAATTTGCAGTGTTTTTTTTTGGTTTGGCGATTTTATCTGATAATTTGAACAGGTATAATGTCTTTTGCACGGAATTACCGCCAACAGGAAGCAACATCTATTATAATAGACATCGGTCTTCTTTCAATAGAGACGATGGCGGCTTCAATAACTACAACTGCAATGGAATTTGGAATGACAATCATGTTCGAAGTTTTAACATCCCCACATCCTCTCGGGGAAATTCAGGAACAGTATGATAATCCTACTTATTATAATGCTAGTAATGTTCAACCACAACAGCGCCATCTTCAAAAGGAGAAAATTTTCAGCTTCTACATGGGGAGTCAGCGCAAGGAACTATTTGCAAATACCCAATGAATATGAGAGTGCCATTTCATCAAACTACTATATTTCAGTTGCGCCTGCTTTGAGGTTCAATGTTGAGCTCTCTACATCTATGAGCTGTAAACTTGACCGCTCAAAATGGAGGATGATGAACCGGTGTTTATGTCAAGGGATGAGATTGAGAGAATTCTCCCCTTCGAGAAAAGATGGGATTGATGCACTGCGTGAAACACATTGCGATATTCATATTGTGCATTATTCAAAATCTTTGATTTCAGCTTGAATTGTAAGCTCCTCATCTTGAATTGCTGACCTTTATTTTATATTTTTTTGTTTTTTGTTTTTTTTTTCGCTTTTCTTTTTTGTATTTCTATTTCTTAAGATTTCTTTTCACCATGTTAATTGACAATCTGTGTCTTGTTTCTTGCAGACCACAAACTACAATTGGTACTGCCATGGTTCTGTGCCATCGGTTTTTTGTTCGGCGATCACATGCTTGCCATGATCGATTTGTGAGTATCACTTTCTGTATAGAGAAGTTTTGGTTTATTTTCTGTTCTTCCTTGGAGACTTTTCCCAAGAAAACTTGTTCCCTTTGTTTATTGTTTGCACTCTTCTGATATTTAATTTTCACTGAGATGGCTTTGTTGCAGTTGATTGCTACTGCTGCTCTCTTTCTTGCTGCTAAGTCTGAAGAGACACCTCGTCCTCTGAGCGATGTAATAAGAGCATCTTCTGAACTTTATCATAAGCAGGATATCACTCTCTTGTCCTATATGCTCCCTGTTGTGAGTATTTCCTCTGCTCTCTCTTTTTAATCTGCAAATAAAAATCTGTGAGATCAAATTCTTTGGCAGAATAGGACCATCAGGAAGGATTCCTTTCCGAACTTTTTCTTACATGGATGTTTGCGCTGTAGATTTCTGTATTCACAATCTCTAGTTGAATTTAACCATTTTTTCCCTTCTATATCATATTTGTGAATGTGAATATTGGGGTATGTGGTAATAATAGGTTATCTATGCGGAGATATTAAATGATACGTGGGAAACTTTATTATGTTGTTCAAATATAAATTTGCACATAGGATGGCTTAAAAAGATTGAAGTTGAATCTTTAGTTTTTGTTTTACTGAGGTGAAATTATGTTTGTATTAAACAGGACTGGTTTGAGCAGTATCGGGAACGGGTGACCGAGGCTGAGCAAATGATACTGACTACTCTAAATTTTGAACTCAACATTCAACATCCATATGATCCTCTTACTTCCATCCTCAACAAATTAGGTCTTTCACAAACTGTTTTGGTGAATATGGCATTAAACTTAGTCAGTGAAGGGTAAGTTCTGTTAAATTTTACTGGAGGCTATTTTCTTGCAGGTGCAATGTATTTGTAGTAATTAGTTCAAATAGCTTCATAGTTTAAAACAAACTAGACGTGTTGAACTTCACTTTGTTGCCGTATGCTATGGTCTATTTAACTTGTACTTCTGTACAATACTACAATGATTTTGATCATGCTCCCTCTTCAGGTACCAGTTTGGTTGGGTTATTTTCTATTTGGCTGGAGTATTCCCATTAAGAACCTAATTTAGGACCAAGAAGTGGTTTTGCATCTTGATTGCATATCTCTTGTATAGATTTTGGGTAGTGGGTGTTCTGATCTCAACCATTAGCCAATGAGGTTCTGAGGTAGTTAAGGGCTTGGAGGAGGAGCCATTGTTCTCTTTTTGGTCCAAACCATGTGAGAAATGCCAATAATTTTCTTCTTCAAAGCTGCTACTCTGGTAGTTATTGTGGTATGGGATATTGATTGATTGTTTTGGCATGGCATAATATTGCAGGGGCTACACAAGATTAGCGTGCTTGCCTATATGATACTGTTAGCTGATGGATTGATTTGCTGTTCATGCCAAAATTTTGTTTTTGCATCAGAAGTTGTCCTGCTGATGTGTTGTGGTTTGTGGATGACTTTACTATGCATGCACAATCTACATGGTCATTGCTATTAACGATTGCTGCGGAAACACCAAAGTTGGTTTTCTAATTTATTTTAAACCTGGCGGCTTGTCCCCATAAGTGCATCCACAACAGATATGGAGGAAAACCATTTACTCCTCAGGATCAATGTTTCATACATACTAGTATTTTCTTGTTTTTTTTCTATGGTTATCCATCTTTTTCTTTAACAAGGAGTTATTTTAAAACTATTTTGATGGCTTAGTTTAAAAAAAAATTGAAATATGGACTTTCATCATCTTCTTTTTGTGCGGGTTTTTTATGATGAAAAGTTGGTCATTTTTTCCTGTGAATTTTTTTCATTTTATTTCCTTTGTTTTCAACTGTCATCTATATCCCAGCCCCTCTTCTTTCCCCAAGAATAGTTTGAGTATATTATTTCAAGTCAAAACACGCAGCGTTTATAATTTTGCTTAATCTTGTTATTGTTCTTTTACCTATATACTTTGTATATAGATGAATGGTATAGAAATAAAAATGAATCCTTTTTGGAGGCAAGGATGGCAAAAATCTCCATGGGTTCGGGTTCGGGCCTCCATAGGTTTAGGGATCCTCCCCATTCAGGCAGGTTTAGGGCCCCAAAATATCAAAAATCTGAATCGGATCAGGTTCAGGGCTTCGATTCAACCTTGGAACTTGAGTCAGGTTCGGGGCCCCAAATTTTCAACTCCAAGGTCATTGCCTTATTCTAAGGTTTCCACATAAAAGTTGAAAACTAAACAATAAAATGGGTATCGGGTCCCGACTTATTCCCCGTCCCCCCTTTTGGGGATAATGGGAAATATTCCCATTCGGGGAATTTCGGGTTCAGGGGCGAGTTCGGGGATTTCTTAATAACTCGGGTTCGGGCTTTGGGATCATTGTCCCCGCCCCAAACCTGCCTCATTGCCATCCCTATCTGGAGGGGAAGTAAAAGATTCACTGAATAAGCCAACCCTTTGAAGATTGCAAAAGAAACCGTAGGATTCTTAATAACCTTTTTGTGGAAAGTTCCCATTGCTTCCCCTGCCATACCCCTCGCCACAAATATCTTTATACCTCTCAATTTCTGCTTCTTTCTTAAATATCTTATATAGGCAACAAAACATAAATTCTCAGTTAATTAGACATATGGTAAGACATCACACTTGGGTGCCGGTTGTGATTATTTGGTCAATTTACATCAGAAGTGGTATTCATTTAATGTATGATATTTTCTCCCCTTTTGTTGGCTTCTTTTGGTGATAATGGATTTATTCATTGGCTGCTTCTATAGCTCTTTCTGATTTTTTTTTTCCCTAATAAAATCATTCTTAAGTTTTGTATCATATACTTCATAAGATGAGCAGTTTTCTGTGTGTGCTTCTTTCTTAGGAGCTTCTTCTTTAGCTTTTTCTGTGCTTCGATGTGTCATATGACTTTCAGCCAAGTCATTGATATCACCTAAATAATTTATAATGATGCAGTAAACCTTTATTCTGCACATAATTTTGATTATCATTTTTCTATCCTTCTGTATTATCGATGCATTCACTAGGAGTATTTTACGACTAAAAATTCAATTAAAACTGCATGTTAGCATGGACTTAAAGTATTGAATACTTTGTTTTGTTCTAAAAATGCAGTGTGTCCTGGTTTTCAAATGTTTTTATAATATGAGAAAATCATTGAAGGTACATAATAGAACATAATAGAATAAAGTACATCAAACATATCTCTTTTTGAGAACTCCAAAGTCTTTGCTACATAGTTCCTTTGGTGGACAAAACGAGTTTCTGTTTTCTGATGTTGGGCATGGTGTGGACTGATGGTGCTGGGCGTGGTGTGACTGCTTGTAGTTCATACTTGCAAATTCATAAAGCTATTTGACATTTTGATTATCTGTTGAGGAACTATTTCATATTATTTTTCCTTCTCAGCTGTGGGGGCTTATATCGGGTAACTGTTGGCCCAACTGCCCAAGTAACTCAGTAAGCCTATCCATGAAAAGAAAGTTGTCGGCACTTGGGATTTATGCAGGGCTCTGCTTTTCTGAGGCCTGGTCTAACAAAACTTATGTACCCTTTTCATGTCTCTTAGCAGCATAAGCTGTATCTCCTTTGGGAACCAAAAACTTGAAACAAATAAAAAAAGATATTGTAATTCTTAAATATTCCTTGGTGTTTGGCCTAGTTGATACTTTGCCTTTCAGTTTTTGTAGCTTTGTGCTTAGCCTATAAATATTTCCTGAATTTTCTACTTTAAATATAAACCTACAAAATAATCTTCCCCAATAAATTACATATGTTCTAGTGAGCATGCTGAGAATGGAAGTCATAATTTAAAGTTGGAAAAGAAAAGTATCATTTTCTATTTCTATTTTTTATGCTGACTGATTACTTAATACTTGACAGAGTCAAAGTGAGAGGAGACATTTTAAGTGGCCTGCTTTTTTCCTTTTTTTTTTATTGGAGAAAATTTTCAGTAAAAAAATACTTCTTTAACCTTATTAGTCTTTCAATATGGTGTCAATTGGAGATTCCTAATGACTCTGAAAATTGTTTAAAGTCAATTTATTGTTTCCTAGCACATCCTATGCTTACTATGACCACATTTGGGTAAATGTCCATTTAGTCCCTATATTTTGAAAAATACACAAGACACTCCTTTATTTAGTTCTGTTACGGTTACAAATAATTTTTGGAAGATTTTATAAAAATCCATTTGAATGTTGATGATAGAAAATGTGAGGTGTCATATTTTTACTATAAAAGCTCCGAAAAAGTAACGTTTAACTGTATCAGATCCAACTTTATGGGGTCTTGGGATTTTTCAAAAATAGGGATTAAACGGTTATTTTAATCCAAAATATAGGACGAAATGGGTATTTAGTCCAAAATATAGGACTAAATGGGAATTTACCCGTCCAGACTTGGATTATACTATGTCATAAATTGTGGTAAGTATATACAAAGAAAAGATACATATTTGTTGTTTCCTATGTGGCTTTACATTATGTGTCTAACACGGCTTGCTACTGGACCATCAAAACATGCAAATCAACTAGCCTGTCCAATCAAGCAGAAGAGACAGGCATTTTCATTGAGAAATTTAACTGTTCGGTTCGGAATGTTCCTCAACTTCCTGTTTGTCTTTTTATATTTATTGCATATGTTTCTGGAGTCAAAAGCCCCGCAGCAGAATTGGCTCTGGGAGTTGTGTTCTGTAGATGAGTATAACGTGGTTGTTATAGTTAATCAGCACTACGGACTGCAGAGATTCTTGGAAATATTCTACCTGGATTGGTGCTTTTTAGTTGGTAAGAATAGTGACTTATTTACTCGAACCAGTGCATGATTTTCATGTTTGTGTAGCTTTTAGTTTCAAATGTTGTACTTTCTTACTTGTACTCTTGAAGTGGTATGGTTTCTGTCAATGTGGGCAATATATGTTATGTTTTAGAGACTTTGCCTGTTCATATTATTATTCCCCAGATGGTTCGACTCTCTATGTAATATCTCTGGATTGGAAAAAATGGTAATTTTATTATTTATTTTGCATCATTTATTGAAGGGTCCTTTTTTGTTTTGTAGGCTTCGGAGTTCTTTATGGCTTCAGTTTTAAACCTCATCAAATTGCTGCTGGTGCTGCTTACCTTGCAGCCAAGTTTTTAAATTGGGACCTTGCTTCTTATCAGAATATCTGGCAGGAGTTCCAGACGACACCCGCTATACTCTACCCAAGGTATTTTGTTCAATATATTAGTTAAAATCTAAACGACATGAAATTATCTTTACCAGATTACCATCATCTGATGTTTGAATCACATTAAGCAAGATAAGTGAGTTAACAAGCTTTAAAACATTTGTACAAAATTAAGAACTTTCCATTTCAATTCCAGGTTGTCTTAACGTTGAACATATGTTAACCATGTAGAAACAATTAGCTTGTGTGCTGGGTTTTCTTTATCTCATGTCTTGTATCGTTGCATTGTTGCCTTTTGTTTTGTGAACGTTTGATGCAGATGTGGCGCAGCAATTGATGGAGCTCTTCTAATACATTAACAAAGATATACGTATACTCCGTTTAAGGTTGACAGTACACATTTTGACTACGAGTTTTCTCTCTCTATATATATCATCAAGTCGCTATACATTCAAACGATAGTCGATGTAGACATTTAAGAGAAGCTCGTTCGACAGTTGATTATATGCTTGTTTCTTTCTTTCTGAAACAAGCCTTGGAATTTATTGGTTAAGAAGTTTCATAACTTTTTGGGATGGTGCCCAAATGAAGTTACGCAATTTACCAATTAATGGGAGTGCTTTGGAAATTTGTTTGTTATGGATGGAATTTAAAAGTTTGCGGCCTTTTGGAAGCCGGGCAGAAAAACGTGACCGTTTTACTGAATATGGTTGATTTTTATTTTATTTTTTGAAATGTTGGAAATTCGTCGTCAAACCATTCAATATGGGTTTAAGCAGAGTAGGTAAAATTATTGGTTATCTTAGATTTTTACAAGAAACGCATCCGAACTCAGGATCTGGGGATTAGATTTTAAACGCTACACCACCAAGTTAAGCTCCCTAAGGACTTGATATTGTTGATAATAATAAGTAATCAGTCATGTTACTATATTGTTGAAAGAATTTTCTCATAAAGTACCGCCAAATCAATTTTGAATTCTGTTTCTGCCAGTTACTTAAATTGAGTGAGCAGTCCAGGCTTAACAGTTTTGTAATTTTATGTACTAAATATTATGTCCTGCTTTGATTTGTAAAAGTTGTCATTTTAGTGCCTGCGCCATTCCGTCGGCAAATGGACTGCTCACTCCAACGTTTAACACACATTAATATTATTAATGAGATCATTACATATAACATAATATTATAATAAAATAGTTTTTATCATTAGTTATTTTTAAAAACAGTGGGGGCTATATTCGGACTGTTTGGCCCGCTATAAATTAGTATATTATTTTAATAAAGTTTGATTATTTTAACTTCAATTTTTTATTTTAATTTTTAATTGTATTGTTGACAGAGGAAATGATGTCATTGTTTTGAGAAATCACCTTAGGACGAAGGAAAGAACGAAGGGAGGAAGGACGATGAAGTGAAGAGCGACGAAGGGCTTAGGACTACCGAATTAGCGGTTAGGTGGAAAATGAGTGATGCAGTTGCTTCCACGATCGCAGCAGTTGGACGGTTTCCCCTCTACAATGAGCAGTTGAGACACGCAGCTCAACGGTTACAGGCATGATCCAGTAACTGCACGGAGATACTGGAGCTACCCAAAACGGTTGACAAATGAGCATATCTTTATTATTTTTTATTTCTTAGATTGTAATCCTTAGGACTGTAATTTGTGCGCTGGTGCCCCTTGGAGGCTTATTCACTTAATCAAACACCCCTCACTGGGACTTTATCTCAGAAGGTTTGAACCTTACATGCTCTTCTTTCTTCACGCATAAAAATTACGCAAACAGTTTTTTTGTGACCACAGTGGGAGGATTGGTGTAAAGAGTGGAGATGCCTTCGAAAAAAACGCTCAAACTGGCTCGAATGTGGAGGAAGGAGGACTGGAGCAAACCAACCAGCCCCACGTTCCAGCCGTAGTCGGTTATTTCGAGGGTTTGACAGACGCTAGTCGATACGAACCTATGAAGGAGCTCAGCCCTAACACGGTACGTGCGTTGTTCGGTGAATTCATGCAGGATGTTGTCGAATAGGTTAGACTTCAAAATGCGCATATCATAGATAAATTCAAATCAACTAGCAATTCACATTTCGAAAACATGGCCAAACATCTAAGCTTGTTGAATGAATTAATGGCCAAATGTGTGAACGGCGGGACGGCGCTGCCGTGGACTACGCTCTTCCTGCACCAAGCAGTCAGGAGGCTGGTCCTAGTAATGTCCCTCCGCAAGGGACCAACATCCCTACGGTTCTCAGGGGAGGAATAAGTCCTGGGGGCAATGGCCCACAATTAGGGCCAAATGTGCACCAAGGGCCGAATATGACACAACATGAAGTGGTGTTGCCTCAAGGCATCTAGGCTTCTCAAGGGCAGAATCACGATTATGTCCCACTCTTGAGAGGACCGCAGTCGCCGCCTATAGCCGTGCCATTTAATGGCCACGATGTTGTTGGACAGTTATGACCCATAGCGTCACTGTTTGTAAAAGACTTGTGTTTTTGTACAAAATTAACCATGTTACAATGAAATTGCCTTTTACTATTTTGTAATTTATTTACTTTGATATATAAATGGTGAAAGTCCTTATGATTAGTTCCAGATTGAAATGATATGAGACAGTATCAATCCATAAAGGTTTAATCATTAAACATCCATACTCGTAGTATTAACGAGACTGGACATCGATAATGCGGAATAGACTAGTATTACACTTGTGCGCGTTGTGAGGGCATAACGTCATAGTTCTCATATATTTAAGTATTGGATACTTATGCAAGTGCGATATGAGGTCGTGTTTTACCGATGATACAGAAAACAGCTTCGCTCTGGATAGACCCCGCGGAATCCCATTGGTAGTATGTCTATGTGTCTATGGGAGTCCGCTTCAGGGTAGGTGTATTTGGTCTTAACCTGAGACTTTCATCGCTAGTACTTACGACAATCGATACACTTTGGTTTTGGTCTTCCAGGACTTTAAAGGTTCTGTGTACGCTTTTTCTGGTTTTATTGAAAATCGTAGTGTATTGGATGTGATGTCAAGACGGAAGTATCACTTCAGACATATGGAGATGATGATCACGCAGGGATTCAGAACTAGTTCTCTATTGTGTTGCAACCATCGGGATAATATGACCAGGGATTATCCGATTCAAAAAGACTAGCTGCTTGATATCCGATATGTGCTTCATACGGAGCATACATTATTCCAGCCCCATGTTGGAAAATTATGGCCCATAACGTCACTATTTGTACAGATCATGATGTTGTGCAAATTAACTATGTGACAATGAGATTGCTCTCTTATCATTTATGATTAGATCACCTAGATGTATAAATGATATGAGGTCCTTATGATTAGTTCTTGGATTGAGATGATATGAGACAGTATCAATCCACGAAGGTATAATCATTAAATATCCCTAGTCAGAGTATTGTCGAGATTGGACATCAATAAATACGTAAAAGACTAGTATTACACTTGTGCGCGTTGTGAGGGCATAATAGCATAGTTCTCATATATTTTGGTATTGGATACTCATGCAAGTGTAATAGGAGGTTGTGTTTTACCGATGGTACGGAAAACAGCTTCGCTCTGGATAGACCCCTTCGGAATTCCATTGGTAGTATGACTATGTGTCTATGGAAGTCCGAAATCAGGGTAGGTGTATTTGGTCTTAACCTGAGACTTACACCGCTAATACTTGCGACAATCAATATCCTTTGGTTTTGGTCGTCCAGGGCTTTAACAGGTTCTGTGTACGCCTCTGCTGGGTATATTGAGAATCATAGTGTATTGGGTGTGATGTCAAGATGGAAGTATCTCTCCAGTCATAGTGGAGATGATGTCACGTAGGATACGGTACTAGTACTCTTAAGTACTGCAGTCATCGGGATATTATAACTAGGTCATGTATATCCGATTATAGAGACTAGTTACCAGACATCCGACATGTGCTTCGTACGGGGCAGACACAATTCCAGCCCCAAACCTAGCACGTGACATCCGATACTGGATCGACATACACATATACTACGTATACTACGCCTGATATAGATCACTTATTCCTGTAAACATGTTTCTGGAGAATTGGGTACGCATGGCGCTTTGCTAGAAGCCAACCTTGTCTTATAAATTGGTAAAACGTAGTTCTTGGTACGTACGTATTCGGATAGTCCGATAACCGAATTTACTGCTAACATATCCGAGGATCTCATGGGTCGCTTCCTGAAGATTCACCGATGATGTATGACTCGCACTTTAATTAATCTGGGATTAATTAGTAGAGAGAGAAAATTAATGTTCTCTCTCTTTAATTGATATTTTATCTAGGATAAAATATCAATTAAAGAGAGAGAACGATTAATTGGGAATTAATCGATAAATTAATATATTCGATATATTAAACGAAATTGGATTTCGACGCGGAATTAAAATTAGATTTTAATTCGGACGAACGAGTTAATTTAGAATTAATTCGTTAGCGACGTGAATAGTAATTATGCTTGGCATGATTATTTAATTAAATTAGATTTAATTACGACGCAACGGAAAATTCGTTAATTTGGAATTAGCGAACCCGAGCCCGGGATTATTTGCGAGCGCATTCATATTTCGAATTCGAGTGCGGCACACAAGTCAAATCAAGCGTCAAATCACTAGTCACATCAAATGTCAAATCATTAGTCACTTTGAGTTATGTGACAACTTGTCACTTGATTGATTGAATGATGTGACTTGATGTATGTTGTTGAAAAGCTTTTTGAAAGCTTGAATGACATATATTATTATTTAATTACTTTGACTTTTGGAAAGAAAATTGTGTATTTGATTTTAGAAATTCATTTACCATTATTTAACAACCAAAACACACATCTCTCTCTCTTCTTTCTCTCTCATTCTCTCGGCCAAATGCCATTTTCTTCTTCAATTTCTGTTTTTGGGCGTGAATGATGGAGAAGCAAAGCTTCATTTTTGTGGCAAAAATCATGAGTGCTAGCACACAATAGAGACATACAAATGTGATAGGGAAACCCACCAGTGTGCATGGAATTTTACAAGAAATCTTGGAGCTTGATTCACCCATCCATGGCCGAATCTTGGAGGATAAATTTTGTGGACTGCCGTGAGCTTCATGAACTCTTCAAAGGGCATCAAAAGTTTTGTTCTTCACCGCATCGCTCAACCGATCATTGTGAGTATTCCGCAACTTCCTTTGTTGTATTCGCACTTATGTTTTATGCTTGAATCGATCCTCGAGACTTAGAGATTTCCCAACAATGGTATCAGAGCGAAGTAAAAGCATGAAACTTGATTTAGGGTTTAAAATTGGGTAAATTGATTTTGAGCATGATTTGGTTAAATTGTTTGATTGAATATGTTTAAATGATGTTTATTGAATATGTTTAAATGATGTTTAATTGAAGATTGATTGGATCAATTTCAAGAAAAATTATTTGGAACAAATTTCCCCAAATATCTTAGCTTGGCCGAGAGTTTGATGCCCTAAATGTCTTGGAATTTTTATTTTTTGATTCATTGGATGAGTTGGAAACGATTTGAATTGTTGATTTATTTTCGATTATGGATTTAATTGGATTGAAATCGAATCGGACATAAAATCCCCAAATGGCCGAGACATATAAAGCATGAAATGGGTTTGATTTTTGATCAAAATGTGTTGGATATTTGATGATGAATATTAGCATAATTATTTGTGTAAATTGATATTTTAGAAATATTAATTGGTTGATTAATTATGTAATACACTTTAGGTTAATTAGATTATGAAATTGAAATTTTGTGATTTAATTAATTGAGCCAATTTTAGAAATTGGGCTTGAAAGTTGTTATTGGGCTTTATTGGGCTTGGTTGTACCAAGATGGGTTTAGGCTAAATTGGTTGGATCCAAATGGACCCAAAATCACTTCCGTAAAGTCCAAATGCGACTAATGGACCTTTAACTTTAATTGGGCCTAAATTGGTTTCAAGGCATATAAGGGTGATTCCTTTAAATGGGCTTTAGTCTTTAGGTTTGACCCATGTTGACCAAAATCCCATGCCTTAAGAAATTAAATGAAATCCCATTGGACTTTAATTGAATTAACATTGGATGTTAATCGGGCTTTGAGACCCGTAACGATTAAATTTGGAATTTAAGTCATAAATGTTATTAATAAAGTGTAATATTTAATTTGGAATTGAATAAGTGAATTAGTATTAAATACAAGTTAAATTAGATTTAATGTTGTAGTTTAATTTAATTCAAGAATTCGTACTTTGAGTAGTTATTCGCAAACGAGTTTGACTCGCGCAAAATCAAATCGTTTTTTTAACATTGGATGATCATTAATTATCAGATTAATTAATTTGATTAGATTGATTGATAACATGCTTGTGTGAATACATGGTTGTGATGTATGAATAATGTATATCAGATAGATATTAGATGGGTGGGGCAATTTTAGAAATTATTGTAATAAATTTGGAATTTATTTAATTGGACCTGCGTGTCCAGCCTATTACTTCCATACTCTTTGTATTTCTCTTCTCACCTATTCCCCTCAATGTAAATGAGGTTTCTTTAGAAGTGTAGTGTAACTGGTAGAAGTAAATACTTGTGCTAGCGAGAGTGAGGAAAGGGAGAGATTTGATCTAGGATCAATGTGTTTGAGTATCCATCCGTATATCATTATTATTTTATTTATACGCGCTTTATTATGTGTTTAGAATGCATGTTTAAGGGTGTATAATGATGAGACCTTAACAAAGATAATAAATTGGTTGCCAATTTGCACCCGAAAAAATCCTCATAAAATATTAAGCGTTTTTCCTTCCATTGAGTAATTCTTACTCAAGATCCAAGACTGACATTGGCTTGTTGGCCAAAGTCAAGTCCTTTGTCAGTCAAGGATGTGTTTGAATCACGAGAGCTTTGTTCCATATTGGTGTCTTGTTCAAGTCGTGATTTGTTGGCCAAAGTCAAGATCACTTCTTGTCCATCGACATTGATTACGAAGCTTTCCATGGTCAATGGGTTCCGCTTAACTGGGATCATTAAGTTTGTTGTGCCAAAGCCAAGGCTTAGTTGATTCAGAGGAAAAAGGTTATGGAATATATTGGATATATTGACATATATAAGATATATGTTTCGGACTTGGATGTCCACCTACTGGATCTAGGAATTGGATGAGATCCAATTGATCTTAGAGATCTACCTAGTTAAGTAGCATACAATTTGTTGGCCAAAGTCAAGATTGTGTGTTATTTAACGGGATCCGAGCCCACTAGGAAACACGGTTTCCCGAGTACTCGACAGAGGGTTAGAGGCTCGCCGAAAAATAGTGGGAGGCAAGTATTAGATTTGCATTATTCGTTTAGTTACTTGCCATACGCGCTCAATCAAATATCATTCGTCAAATAAATTAAAGTATTAGTTGGACTAATATTTAATGTTGTTTTAATTAAACAGTTGGACTGTATTCAAACTATTTCAATTTATAGTTGATTTTATAATTGGATTATAGTAATCAATATAATTGAATTAACAAATTAAAAGTATAGTTGATTATATAGCTGGACTATAGCAATCATTATATTAAATAGTACCTAACATTGTTGATTGAATAGTTGGACTATTAGAATCAAGATAAATTGAAAGATTAGTGTTAAAAAATATAATCCTAGGGAAAATATGTTTAAACGACTTTATTTTTCAAATTGGGAATAAAATTTCAGGATAGTCTTGGAAACTAAGAAGTTACTTTATTTGATAAAATAACATCTTAGGCCTAAGCCTGGAGTTAAGCAAATAGTAGAGCGTGATCTTGGGAAGATTCATGTAATGATAACTTTAGTGCTTAATCCATTATGCTTGCCAAATAGACTCCTTAATTTCTTAAATCAGAACTAAGGATTAGATCCTTAAAGTATGATAATGAAATTGAAGGATCTTAATAGATCTATCTTTAGATCTTAGAAGTATTAAATTGTAATTAATAACTCTTGGAGAGTTAATGGCTATTCTCAAGGAGATAAAGCCAAAGTTTGCAATAATGGCAATAAGCGCAAGGCGCACCTTACTTCGATATTCTAGAAACTCAAGGCTTGAATAGTAATTTCTCTAGGCATAATTATTTAATTACGTGGCGATGAAAGTTCGTTAATTCGGAATTAGCGAAACCGAGCCCGAGAGTGTTTGCGGGCCCACTCGTATTTTGAATCGAGTGAGGCCCACAAGTCACATCACGCATCACCTCACTTGTCACTTTATTGATAGATGTCTTGTCACCTTTTTGGTGAGTGAGATGCAGTCACTATTCATGCCATAAGTTGGTGAGGGCATTTAATGCCATTTTGGAGCCAAAATTTGGTGATTGACTTTTGGAAAGATATACCAAATTTTTTGGTAATTATTTTATTTTTTTGTTTTTGAAAACAGAAGTTGAAATATACAAACTCTCTCCCTCCTCTCATGCTTGGCCGAGAGCCTCTCCATTGAAAAAGAAAAATTATTTTTTCTTCCTCCTTTGCTAGCACACTCTCAAGGATCATAAAAGATGTTAGGGAACCTTATCTTAGAGCTTGGAATCATTTAAGCTTGTAGCTTGTTCAACATCATCAACAAAATTACTTCTTGGCCGAGAGCTTCAATAAAGGAGATAAAGTTTTTGTGTTCTTCACATCCTAAAGCCGATCTTTGTAAGTATGATTCCGCCATACTTATTAATTGTATTAATTCATTTCTATGCTTAATATGATCTTGGGATTAACCTAGAAACCCAACAATGGTATCAATGAGCCATTTTGAGCATGAAATGAATTTAGAGTAAAATTTGGTTAAAATCAATTTGAGCATGATTTGATAAATTGATTGATTGAGTATGCTTGAATGATGATGTATTGAAGTTGTTTATGATCAATTTCATGAAATGTTGATTGGATCAAATTTTGCCCATACATAGGCTTGGCCGAATATGAGCTTACCCTAAACTCATGGTATTTTTTGTTTCCTTGATCATTGGATGACTTGAAACAATTGAGAAATGTTGATTTGTAATTCGGTCGAATTGAAATGAAATCGGACACAAAAATCACTTCAATGCCTTGAGTGATGAAGCATATAATGACTTGATTTTTGTTTCAAAATGTTGGACATGAATGGAAAAAATTAAAATATGATTAATGGTTAGATTAGTATTTTGGAAATATTGATTTAAAAGATTAATCATGGCTTAACACTTTAATTAATTGAATTAAGAAATTTGGAATATTGAAATTTGATTAATTGAGCTTAATTTTGAATTGGACTTGTAATTATTGTATTTGGGCTTAATGGGCTAGGTTGTTTTAGGCTAATTGGATTGGATCCATTTTGGGCCTAAATCATTCCATTAAGTCCAAATATGACAAATGGGCTTTAAAAGTTTAATTGGGCCTTATGGGCCAAAATTGGTTTCTTGGCAAATGAGGGTGATTCCTCACTTGGGCCATGGAAATTGGGTTTGACCCATATTTACCAAAGCCCATGCCTTATGAAATCAATTGAAAGCCCATCGGACTTTAATTAAACAACATGGATGTTAGTTGGGCTTTGAGACCCGATTAGATTAGATTGGAATCTAAGTCGTTAAAGCGCATTAAAAAGTGTAGTCATTTAATTTGGAATTAAAAAATTGAATTAGTATTGAATACGTATTAAATTGGATTAATTAAGTAGTTTGATATAATTCAAGAATTCGTACTTTAAGTACTTATTCTCAAACGAGTTGGACTCGCGCAAATCAAATCATTGTTTGAACATTCGATGATCACTAATATTCAAAGATTAATTAATTTGATTAGATTGATTGAATAACATGCTTGAATGAATACATGGATGTGTTGAATGAATATCGTATATCAGATGGATATTAGAAGGGAAAGGGCAATTTTGGAAATTATTGTAAATTTAGAATTTATTAAATTGGACCTGCGTGTCCAGCCTTATCTCTCATTGATTCTTTGTATTCTCTTCTCATCTAATTCCCCTCAATGTTAATGAGGTTTATCTTATTATATTATGTAATTGGGTAGAAGTAGAAAGTGCTAGCCGGGTAGAGGAAATGGATTGATTTGTTCTGGGAACAATCTGTTAAATATCCATCAGCATATCGTTATTAATTTACTTTTCGCGCCTTATTATGCTTTTAGAATGCATGCTTAAGGGTGAATGATAAGACCTTAACAAAGATAATTAATTGGTTGCCAATTACGCGAAAACCCTCAAAAGATATTAAGCGTTTTTCCTTCCATTGAATGATTCTTACTCAAGATCCAAAGTTGGCATTGGTTTGTTGGCCAAAGTCAAGACCGTTGTCAATTGCGGATGTGTTTAAATCATGAAGGGTTTGTTCCACATCGGTATCTTGTTCAAGTTGTGATTTGTTGGCCAAAGTCAAGATCACTTCTTGTCCATCGACATTGATTACGAAGCTTTCCATGTCATTGGGTCGCGCTTAACTGGAATAATTAAGCTTGTTGTGCCAAAGCCAAGGCTTAGTTGATTCATAGGAAAAAGGTTATACAAATATATTGGATATATTGGCATATATATTGTATATATATTTCGGACTTGGATGTCCACCTACCGGATCTAGTAATTGGATGAGATCCAATTGATCTTCGAGATCTACCTAGTTAAATATCATACAGTTTGTTGGCCAAAGTCAAGGTTATGTGTTATTTAACGGGATCCTAGCCCACTAGGAAACTGGATTTTCCGAGTACTCGACAGAGGGTTAGAGGATAACCGAAAAATAGTGGGAGGCTAGTATTGAATTTGTAATTTCGTTCAGATACTTAGCTTTACGCGCTTTCAAATTATTTCATCAAAATTATTTTATTAGTTTGACTAATATAATGTTATTTTTCTTGTAACAGTTAGACTGTACCCACATATTGTTGATTAGATAGTTGGACTATCGTAATCAAGATGACGGGAAAGGGAAGTGTCCGAGACATTATCATAGGCGAAAATTTCTTCAAGGGCACAAACTTTTCGGATTGGGAAATGAATCTGAGGATAGTCCTTGGATCCGAGAGGCTGCTTGTAGGACACAGAACTTGGGCGACGCATGCTGTTATAGACTAAGGGCCTAGTTGAGAGTATGGAGTAGTCCGCGGGGAACTAAACCAGAGAATAATGGAGTCACCACCCGGTGTGAACCAGGACAAAGATTTAAGGCCGTACTCACCCCTCACAAGGGAAGACCTCAAACCGTTGGGTTCGGAATGGTCCCTTACTTATGTCATTGTGATGATATAATTTGTGCAATAAATCAACCGCATCTATTCAATAATCATGTTCAAAGGTCTCTTAGATCTAACATGCTTCTCCTAAATAAAATCCTAATCTAAGTTTGCATGCTTGAAAGTAAGTCTTTAAACAACAAACACGCAATATCACACTTCGAACATGTTGAGCCACCAAACCAACATAAACAAATAATTATTTAAACATGAATATAAACTAAACTAAACATCATGCATAACGAGTAAAGAAACGACATGCCTAAATAACATAATCATGCTTTAAAATTAAATAACAAAACTAAATTAAATCATGCTTAAAATAATAAATAAACAACCTAGAACTATGACATGCTCAAATACAAATTTGGATGAGACGAGATACATGTATCCTAAGTGGTACGTGGCGTTGTATCCCGAGTGCAGACCATACTATCATCCATTCGGAAATGGCTATGGAATTTACGTCCGGGTTTCCATCCGATAAACCACAAAAGGGAACACATGTCCTGTCCATCCAACAATCAAATCATGCCTCAAACGACTCTCATGCAATAATATTTTAAAATAAATAAAATAAAATGAAAGAAGATAAGTAAAAAGGGGCCCTCAGGTCTAACCTCTTTTGTCGTCTCAAGAAAGGGCGTTACACGTCCGTTGGAAGGGTGATTGATCTGATGCTTTTCCGATTTGTTTACTCAATGTTTTTCCTCATTGTTTTGATGCTTGGGCTGCTGTTTTAAGTCCGTTTTACTGCTGTTTTGCTACTGCGTTTCGGGTCACTGTTTTGGTCGATTAGTGGACTATTTTGGGTGATTTGGGAGGCCAAAAGGGTGCGGTTTTTGGTATTTTTAAGGGGTCTTGTGCAGTTTTTAGTGCAGTTTTTAGGTGTTTCAGGGACTGTTTTGAGGGCTAAAATCACTGCAAAAATGATCAGGTCAGTGGGCTGATTTGTGGCAGTAAAGGTGCAGTGCAGTGAGTGTTTTCTGGACTGTTTGGGCGTTAATTGAAGGGCAGTGTGTGGGGGCTGTTCTGTGCGACTTTAGGGATGTGTAGGGGACTGTTTTGGCATGGTTTAAGGGATGTGAAGGAGCTTGAAGATGCGGCAATGGAGGTTTGTGTTTAGGGCTTGGGCGTGAATGGTGCAAGGGTGAAGGATGGTGCACGGCAATGAATGGTATGAGGGATGCGGCAGTAAGGCTCCAAAGGGATGCTTGTGGCGTGAAAGAGAGGTCTTAGATGTGTGTCTTAGGCGTGCCAGAGAGGTGTATGTGCTAGGGTTGTGAGTGGGGGTGAAGGTCTTTTTTTTTTTTTTTTTATAGGCAAAGGGTGAAGGCTTTCCTTATATGACATGGAATATGATTTCTCATTGATGGTGACATCTCCTAATTTGTACCTCACAAGGAAAGGATCTCCTTATTTAGGATGGTGATTGGATTTGATTTGGTAGGGATTTGATTTGATTTCTTTTATTTAGGTAAGGATTTTACAAGATTTTAGCATATGATAAATATGCATTTACCTAAATAAAAAGGCTTTGGGCGTGAATCACATCCCTTGGGCGTGGACTTGGTTTGACTTGGTGGGCTTGGGTATTTTGGGTTTGGTTTAGGCTTGGTAAGTGGTCTATAGGGGGTTTTGGGTCTAAGATAAGCTTTGAAACGGAAGTCCAACAAGCAACCGAAGCTAAACAGCTTGGATAAATCCACCAAAAATTCTGTTTTCCAACTTTACCCTTCCAACGTCCGTTTCCCGCGACTTTCATGACTAAAGAGGTAGTGCCTCTATACGAGACTCATCATCGGGCTGATATGCAAAAATGTAATGCCTACAGTCGCCCCTACTTTGATGGGACTTGTGCAGTGTGTGACAATGACAATCCTATCAAAGTACGTGCAATGCATTTTCACTTACCTGGCTCGCCAGCTGCCACATTGTCCGCCTGCTGTGTTGAGTTGATAGGGCTAAACCCCGTACCTAGGGCGTCGCGGTTGCGTCTCCGTACCTAGAGTGCCGCAGTGATGTTGTTGTTGTCGTCTGAGTGCTAACCCCGTACCTAGGGTGTCGCAGTGACGCCTCCGTACCTAGAGTGCCACAAATGTCTGAGTGCTAACCCCATATCTAGGGTGTCGGCGGTGACATCTCCGTACCTAGAGAGCCACAAATGTCTGAGTGTTAACCCCGTACCTAGGGTGTCACGGTGACATCTCAGTACCTAGAGAGCCACAAATGTCTGAGTGCTAACCTCGTACCTAGGGTGTCGTAGTGACACCTCCGTACCTAGAGTGCCACAAATGTCTGAGTGCTAACCCCGTACCTAGGGTGTCGCAGTGACATCTCCGTACCTAGAGAGCCATAAATGTCTGGATACTAACCCCGTACCTAGGGTGTCGCGGTGACGTCTCCGTACCTAGAGAGCCACAAATGTCTGAGTGCTAACCCCGTACCTAGGGTGTCGTAGTGACCCTCCGTACCTAGAGTGCCACAAATTTCTGAGTGCTAACCCCGTACCTAGGGTGTCACAGTGACGTCTCCGTACCTAGAGAGCCACAAATGTCTGAGTGCTAACCCCGTACCTAGGGTGTCGCGGTGACGTCTCCGTACCTAGAGAGCCACAAATGTCTGAGTGCTAACCACGTACCTAGGGTGTCGCGGTGACGTCTCCGTACCTAGAGAGCCACAATTGTCTGAATGCTAACCCCGTACCTAGGGTGTCGCAGTGACGTCTCTGTACCTAGAAAGCCACAGTTGTCTAAATGCTAACCTCGTATCTAGGGTGTCGCGGTGTGATATCTCCATACACGGAGTGTCGTACCTGGCTGATCTGATGTCTCCATACTCGGAATGCCGTACCTGGCTGATCTGATGTCTCCATTCCCAGAGTGCCCTACCTGGCTGATCTGATGTCTCCATACCTGGAGTGCCATACCTAGCTGATCTGATACTGAACTGACGTGGGCCTCGCCCCCAGAATACTATACCCGGTGAAACTGATACTGAACTGATGTGGACCTTGCCCCCAGAATTCCATACCCGGCAGAACTAATACTGAACTGATGTGGGCCTCGCCCCCAGAATGCCATACCCGGCAAAACTGATACTGAACTGATGTGGGCCTCGCCCCCAGAATGCCATACCCGACAGAAACTGATGCTGAACTGATGTGGGCCTCGCCCCCAGAATGCCATACCCGGCAGAACTGATACTGAACTAATGTGGGTCTCGCCCCCAGAATGTCATACCCGGTAGAAACTGATGCTGATACTCTCTTTCAACACACTGTAGTGCCTCTCTTCGAGATAATCTTGATAGCTGAACATATTTTTATCCTCAACGGATGCTTCACGTCAAAGCCAAAGAATCTTCAAAGTACTCGACATACTCAAACCCAATCCTCTGAACGGGTGATCTGAACTAGACTCATAGTGTGTGTGTGCTAAGGCTCTTTCGTAGCTTATTCCTTAAGTCAGCCAACTCGACGATTTTGCTTCGGAGAATCGGACCAGG
Organism: Zanthoxylum bungeanum; assembly: GCA_019454045.1. Classification (NCBI taxonomy): domain Eukaryota; kingdom Viridiplantae; phylum Streptophyta; class Magnoliopsida; order Sapindales; family Rutaceae; genus Zanthoxylum; species Zanthoxylum bungeanum. The sequence goes on from SKCR01011718.1 coordinate 95,700, forward strand.
GGGTCTAACCAACCTGGATGTCTGGGTCACGTTCTGTGATTACTGTAGCATACTCAACATGATATGGTATTCTTTTATTGCATCGTCTCTTTCTTTTCATTTTGGACTTTTTTTCTTTCTTCTTTCTCTTTTTTTTTTCTTGACACACCTACCCTTTAAGGTAGCATTTCTCCTCATGGTGGTCCTAATACTCGCCCATGGGTAGCTTCACGCTTATTGGTTATAGGTGGTCTATTTTTCTTTTCATTGCAGAGACTTTTCTTTCTTTATTTTCCAACCATATAATGTATCGTAGCAAAGGCAAATCAGTGTGGACATCCAGGCAAATGGTCATTCACCGATCCACCATCTCTTCAACTAGTCATCTCATCAACCACTCAGGCTTCTACTGTTGAGATACCTTTATCAAGTGCTTTATGAGTCTAGCCGAGATCAATCCATTCTGAATACCAGATAAAAGCACATCTCGCACTTCTTATTTTTAAGACTTCTCCCTACAGCACACAATGTCACCACCGGACATATGTCTAACCATCAAAGACTTCTTTCTCACTTTGTTGTTTTTTTACTCACTCACTCCAAGGAATTCTTCCTCAATGTGGGCTTCGCCCCTGGGATCCATACCCGAAACTCAAACTCAAAATGGGTCTCAACCCTCAGATCACCCTCTGAATCTTAACACTGATGTGGACCTCAGCCCTAGGATTTCTACCCAAACTCAATACAGTGCTTTCGTTATTTCTGATTGGCTTGTCTTTGCCGCTTTCTCTTTTCTTCTTCGAAACCTGTGAATATAAAATAAAAACACAAAACACGCAAAAAGGAATGCAATAATGGGTTATATGTATGCATGCATGCATGATTTCTCTTTATTCCCGTTGGGTTAGGTCTTCTGCGGGTGACTATTCAGTCTTCTGTCCCTCAGGTAAAATACATTTTCAATCTGTCAACGTTGATCGGCTCTGTCAACTCATTCCCTTCCAAGTCCGACAGTCTCACTGCTCCATTTCCCATTATCTTCTGAACAATGTAGGGTACTTCCTAGTTTGGCCTGAACTTTCCTCTCGGGTCTGTTGTCGATGGCTTTGATTGCTTGAGTACCAAATCACCTTTCTTGATCTTGGTAGGACGCACCTTCTAATTAAATGCTCGAGCCAACCTCTTCTGATATATCTGCATGTGATGAAAGGACTTCATCCTCTTCTCATCCATCAATGCTAACTGCTCAAACCTCTGCGAGGTCCATTCTCGTTCAGGCAAATCTGCTTCTGCTAATACCCGCATGGACTGTATCTCAACTTCCACCGGCAGTACCGCTTCCATTCCATAAACCAGAGAGTAAGGCGTAGCTCCTGTCGCTATCCTTACAGAAGTTTTGTACCCCCACAAGGCATATGGCAGATTATCAGCCCAATCTTTATAATTCTCTGTCATCTTCACCAAAATCGTCTTTATTTTCTTGTTGGCTGCCTCGACTGCCCCATTAGCCTGCGGCCTGTATGGTGAGGACTTGTGATGGCCTATTCCATACTTCTGTAGCATTGCATTGGTTTCTCCCTGAAATTGGACTCCATTATCCGTTACCACATGATGCGGTATACCATACCGGCAAATGAGATTCCGAGCTATAAACTTCGCCATTTGCTTTGCTGTAACATTGCAGAATGATTCGGCTTCTACCCACTTTGAGAAGTAGTCCACGGCCACTACTATAAAGCGATGCCCATTCGATGCATTCGGTCGAATCTCTCCGATCATATCTATTCCCCAAGATGAGAAAGGCCATGGCTCTGACAGCCCATGTAATTCTGTATGTGGAAAATGGTTCAAATTGCCGTGTGCTTGACAATCGTGACAGTGCTTCACTAGCTTCGCGCAGTCGGCTTCCATGGTTGACCAGTAAAAGCCTTGTCTCACAATCTTACGGGACAAGTTCAATCCATTCATATGTGGTCCACATACACCAGCGTGCACTTCTTCCATTATCTTCTGAGCTTCTTTCTTTCTCAAACATTTCAGTTGACTACCATTGGCCTGCCTCTTGTAGAGTTTGCCCTTCAAACTCACATACTGAGAAGCCAGTTTCTGAATGGCTATTCTATCCTTTCTGTTAGCTTCTTCCGGGATTTCCCCATATTCCAGATACCTCTGAATATCATGGTACCACGGTTTCCCATCATCAACCTCCACTTCTAGGATTCTACCTATCTCATAGACCGGCTTGCTTGCCGTCGTCAACACAAGCGGTCTCATCACCAGTTTCTCTGGATTTTCCCAAGTTTCGGCCAGTGTTGCCAATGCATCTACCATCTGGTTTTCTTCCCGCGGCAAGTGTTGAAATTGCAGTCAGGGATAGTCTGTGCCAGACTTCTGAGATGGAACAAGTACGGCTTTAACCGTTCTTCCTTTAGCTCCCATTCTCATTGCATCTGTCGGATCACCAACATTGAATCTCCATAGACTTCCACATTCTTAGCTCTCAAGGCTATTAATGTGTTAATCCGAATGCACATGCTTCGTACTCAGCCATGTTGTTAGTCACTCTGAATGTCAACCTCTTGGCCACAGGCAAAGTTTCTCCCTCAGGGGTGACTATTATAATTCTGATTCCAGCTCATTTGTAGTTCACTGCTCCGTCAAAATACATCTTTCATCCTTGGACTGCTATAGCTTGGATTTCTCGTCGGGGAACTCAAAATTGTACTGATCCCCTTCAACAGGTTGCAAGGCCAGGAATTCTGCCATGGCTCGCCCTTTGATTACCTTTGAAGTGCGGTACTCGATGTCAAATTAAGTCAGCAGTACTAACCATCTGCCCAGCTTTCCAACTAGTGAAGGTACCGAATGTAGATACTTCAAAGGATTCTCCTTTGCGACCACTTGGATCTTGTAAGACTGGAAGTAGTGGCGTAATTTCCTAGACGCCCATACTACTGCTAGAAAAATCTTCTCCATGTCTTGATAGCGGGCTTCGTACGGAAGCAGCTTCTTACTAAGGTAGTAGACAACATGCTCTACTCCTGTTTCATCGGCTTGTACCATCATCGCCCCCAGCGCTTCAGGTTCAATAGCCAAATAAAATACCAAAGGCTTACCCTGTCTCGGAGGTTTCAGAACAGGAGGCTTCACCAAGTATTCCCTGATTCTGTTGAATGCTTCCTGACACTGGTCGTTCCACTTTACCGGCTGATCTTTCCTCAACAACTTGAAGATGGGCTCACATACTGACATCAGCTTGGCAATGAAACGAATAATATACTGGATTTCCCCAATGAATGCTTTTAAGACACAAGGGTTAACATGATGCATGTATGCATGAGATGCATGAGATGTATATGATGCATGGAATATATAGGTTGGCCCATTATCATTTTAAAGTATTTAACCACACCATTGCGTGGTGCAAACTTGTCCCAGTTGAAAAGGCCCAACAAGTTTACACTTTACGATGATACAGCTAAATGACTTCAAATGATAAGAGGCCCATCCACAAAATGGGCCACCGGTGTTTTAGAAGCTTTTGGCCCAACTGTCAAAGGACATGAACTCGTCCCAGTTTAACTGGCCCAACAAGTTCTCATCTTTTGACAAAAGGTCCAACTAGATCCAAATGATGGTGGTCCAACACATTAATATAAAATAAATAACTTCTACTGGTTCTTTATGACTAAGGTTCACGAGTGGGTTCACGGGGCACGGATAAAGGCTCTTGATGACGAAGGTTTGCCCACAACTAGGACTCCCCACTCAAGGGTTCAAGCGACCAAGTGAGCGTGCCTTTTTTATACCTTACGGTACGTGCCAACGAGTTACGGTGTGTGACTAACTGTCGAATGTATTTCCCATTGTAGATTCCCCAGAGGGAGGGTGAAGCGAGGCTCTCTTAAGTACCCAAGCTTATTAGGCTCTTATCGCTTGGTGACAGGAATAAACAACGAGTCATCCAAACTAGTCTATCACAACAAGCTACGAGTAATGATTATCTAGGTGCCTTCACAGCTTTTCCTCGAAAGGTAGTGAATGAAGGAAGACACCCAATTATCACCTAGCTTTAACAAAGCCTTTGATTAACCCCATCAACCCACTACAGACACCGGTCAACTAATGCACAAATTTTACACAACACAAGACATGATTTCGAGGTCGATTCTCTATCCCCAGTGAAGTCGCCAGACTGTAAGACACAGAACTTGGGCGACGCCTGCTGTTCTAGACTCAGGGCCTAGTTGAGAGTATGGAGTAGTCCGCGGGGAACTAAAACGGAGAATATTGGAGTCGCCACCCGGTGTGAATCGGGACAAAGATTTAAGGCCGCACTCACCCCTCGCAAGGGAAGACCTCAAACCGTTGGGTACGGAATAGTCCCTTACTTATGTCATTGTGATGATATAATTTGTGAAATAAATCAATCGCATCTACTCAATAATCATGTTCAAAGGTCACTTAGATCTAACATGCTTCGCTAAATAAAATCCTAATCTAAGTTTGCATGCTTGAAAGTAAGTCCTTAAACAACAAACACGCAATATCACACTTCGAACATGTTGAGCCACCAAACCAACATAAACAAATAATTATTTAAACATGAATATAAACTAAACTAAACATCATGCATAACGAGTAAAGAAACGACATGCCTAAATAACATAATCATGCTTTAAAATTAAATAACGAAACTAAATTAAATCATGCTTAAAATAATAAATAAACAACCTAGAACTATGACATGCTCAAATACAAGTTTGGATGAGACGAGATACGTGTATCTTAAGTGGTACGTGGTGTTGTATCCCGAGTGCAGACTATACTACCGTCCATTCGGAATCGGCTATGGAATTTACGTCCGGGTTTCCATCCGATATACCACAAAAGGGAACACATGTCCCGTCCATCCAACAATCAAATCATGCCTCAAACGAATCTCATGCAATAATATTTTAAAATAAATAAAATAAAACGAAAGAAGATAAGTAAAAAGGGGCCCTCAGGTCTAACCTCTTTTGTCGTCTCAAGAAAAGGCGTTACACGTCCGTTGGAAGGGTGATTGATCCGATGCTTTTCTGATTTGTTTACTCAATGTTTTTCCTCGTTGTTTTGATGCTTGGGCTGCTGTTTTAAGTCCGTTTTACTGCTGTTTTGCTGCTGCGTTTCAGGTCACTGTTTTGGTCGATTAGTGGACTGTTTGGGTGATTTGGGAGGCCAAAGGGGTGCGGGTTTTGGAATTTTTTGGGGGGGGGTCTTATGCAGTTTTTTAGTGAAGTTTTTAGGTGTTTCGGGGACTGTTTTGAGGGCTAAAATCACTGCAAAAATGATCAGGTAAGTGGGCTGATTTGTGGCAGTAAAGGTGCAGTGCAGTGAATGTTTTCTGGACTGTTTGGGCGTGAATTGAAGGGCAGTGTGTGTGGGCTGTTCTGTGCGACTTTAGGGATGTGTAGGGGACTGTTTTGGCGTGGTTTAAGGGCTGTGAAGGAGCTTAAAGATGCGGGGCGTGAATGGTGCAAGGGTGAAGGATGGTGCACGACAATGAAGGGTATGAGGGATGCGGCAGTAAGGCTCCAAGGGGATGCTTGTGGTGTGAAAGAGAGGTCTTAGATGTGTGTCTTAGGCGTGCAAGAGAGGTGTATATGCTAGGGTTGTGAGTGGGGGTGTAAGTCTCTTTTTATAGGCAAAGGGTGAAGGCTTTCCGTAGACGACAAGGAATATGATTTCTCATTGATGGTGACATCTCATAATTTGTACCTCACAAGGAAAGGATCTCCTTATTTAGGATGGTGATTGGATTTGATTTGGTAGGGATTTGATTTGATTTATTTTATTTAGGTAAGGATTTTACAATATTTTAGCATGTGATAAATATGCATTTACCTAAATAAAAAGGCTTTGGGCGTGAATCACATCCCTTGGGTGTGGACTTGGTTTAACTTGGTGGGCTTGGGTATTTTGGGTTTGGTTTGAGCTTGGTAAGTGGTCTATAGGGGTTTTGGGCCTAATATAAGCTTTGAAACGGAAGTCCAACAAGCAACCGAAGCTAAACAACTTGGATAAATCCACCAAAAATTATGTTTTCCAACTTTACCCTTCCAACTTCCGTTTCCCGTGACTTTCATGACTAAAGAGGTAGTGCCTTTATAGAGACTCATCATCGGGCTGATATGCAAAAATATAATGCCTACACTGCTATATACTATAGAGACACCTCTTAGGCCTAAGCCAAGACCTGATCAGTTACTTGAGTTGGAGCTTTGGAAGACTCACAACGATGATAACTCTACTGCTCAGTCTATTATGCTTGCTGCTATGACTCAGTATTTCCGTCGACAGAACAGGGACTTGGATCCATATAACAAGTTGGCGAGGTTGCACGATCTTCACCGATCTAACCGTATATTGCAGAGATTTGAGTTACAGTAGAACCTCTTCTGTGCACGTATGTTAGAAGGCATGTCTGTTGAGTCCCATGTGGCACATAAGATAGTTGACATTGATGAGCTGACTCAGATGGGGATAGTCTTTGAGGCTAAGACTTCCATAGATTTGATCTTGCAGTCCCTCCCCGACACTTGGAGAGGGTTCATCATCAACTATAACCTGATGAAACAAGATGATACTCTTGGAGAGTTGATGTCTATTCTGAAGGAAGCTGAGAATGAGTTTCTCAAAGGCAATAAGCGCGAGGCGCACTTTGCTTCAACATCTCAGTCTCCCAAGGCTTGGCCTAATGCGACTGGTGGTGTTAAAATGAAAAAGCATAAGAAGAAAGGGAATGACAAAGCGTCAAAGGGATCTGGGAAACCCAAGGACAAATCTCAGGATGTATACCTCCAGTGCGGCTTGCGGAGTCACTGGAAGCGTGACTGCCGCGAGTACAAGGCGCTCCAGAAGGAGATTAAAGTGGGCAAGGCACCGGCTTCAGGTATGTTTGTTATTGAAATAAACATGATTACTTCTAGTTTTAAAAATTGGATTTTTGATTCTGGTTGTGGTACTCACATATGTACTGATGTGCAGGATCTGCGGATTAGCAGGAGATTGGCCTCAGGGGAGATTGATCTACGTGTCGGAAATGGGGTACCGGTCACCGTTTTGGCTTTAGGCACTTTTGTTTTAGAACTGCCCTCGGGGCATGTACTTGAACTATTTGACTGTTATTATGTACCTAGTTTGACTAGGAATATTATTTTTGTATCTATGTTAACCCAATGTGGGTATACTTTTTTATTTCGAAACACCGGGTGTTTTATGTATAAAAATGATGTAGCAATTTGCACTGCTGTTGCAAATAATGGTCTTTATATTTTGAATATAAATCAATCTCAAACATATAAAATAACAAACAAAAAGCTTAAAATGAGTAACAAAGATGAAACTTATATGTGGCACTGTCGTCTGGGACACATAAACAAGACTCGCATATCCACACTTTCGAAGAGTGGGTATTTGGACGGATTTGATCCAAATTCATATGACGTCTGTGAATCTTACTTATTAGGTAAAATGCCTAAATCACCTTTTAGCGGTAAAGGTGAACATGCCACCGAATTGTTAGCCCTCGTTCATAGTGACGTATGTGGGCCTATGTCTAGCCAGGCTAGAGGTGGATACGAATACTTCGTAACCTTTACGGATGATGCATCACGTTATGGTTATGTGTATCTTATGAGACCAAATAAAAGAAAATTTTGAGAAATTCAAAGAGTTTCGACACGAAGTTGAAAAATAGACCGGCAAGAGCATAAAGACATTACGGTCGGACCGTGGTGGCGAATACTTGAGCAATGAGTTTCTTGATTTCTTAAAAGAATATGGTATTCTTTCACAGTGGACTCCTACTAGAACACTGCAATTAAACGGTGTGTCCGAAAGGAGAAACCGAACTTTGTTGGACATGGTAAGGTCTATGATGAGTTGCACAGAGCTACCTATTTCCTTATGGGGATATGCATTAAACAGTGCAATTCTTATTTTGAATAAGGTTCCGCCAAAATCTGTTCAACAGACTCCGTATGAGATATGGACAGGAAAGAAATCGGGTTTCTCATTTCTGAAGATTTATGGATGCTGGGCATACGTCAAACGTTTGGAAGGTACCAAACTTGATCACGAATCGAATAAATACCTATTCGTAGGATGTCCTAGGGAAACCAAAGGATATTACTTCTATCACGAGAGAACAAAATATTATTGCTCTACATGCGGTTTTCCTTGAGAAAGAATTCCTAAATGTAGTGGTTAATGGGGGAAACTAGAACTCGATGAAAGTCGGAGTGATACTGTTCATGGCATAAAATATTCAACGGAACAAGAACAGTCCATCCAGGATGAGACTATACCACAATCTTCTATTACACAAGGACCGCGTAGGTCGGAGAGAGTCAGGAAAAAAACCTGAGAGGTATGGGTTTCTGATCTCACCTTATGTAGAGATTAATCTTATTGAGGATAACGAACCGGCTACGTATGAGGAAGCGATACAAGATATCGATTCCATTTTATGGCAAGAAGCCATGAAGTCCGAAATGGATTCCATGTACACCAACCAAGTTTGGACACTGGTTGATGCACCAGAAGGCGTAAAGCCTATTGGATGTAAATGGGTCTCCAAAAAGAAGACCGACATGGATGGCAATATACAAACGTACAAAGCTAGGCTTGTAGCGAAGGGGTATCGTCAATGACATGGTGTCGATTACGACGAAACTTTCTCACCCGTTGCCATGATTAAATCCATTCGGATAATGCTTGCTATTGCTGCAAATTTCGATTACGAGATATGGCAGATGTATGTTAAAACCACTTTCCTTAACGGAAACCTTTTGGAGGATATTTATATGCAACAGCCTGACGCTTTTATCGTGCCTAGACTTGCAAACAAGGTTTGAAAGTTAAATCGATCTATTTATGGATTGAAGCAAGCATCTTGGTCATGGAACCAACGTTTTGACGAGATCATAAAAGAATATGATTTCATTCAAAACGAAGATGATTCTTGTGTATATGAGAAGGTTAGTGGGAGAGCATTCACATTCATTGTCCTTTATGTTGATGATGTATTGCTTATTGGCAATGGACATTCCCATGTTAACGTCGGTGAAAGCTTGGCTTTCATTGAAATTCTCCATGAAAGATCTGGTGGACAATTATGACCCATAGCGTCACTATTTGTAACAGATCATGGTGTTGTTGTACAAATTAACTATGTGACAATGAGATTGCACTCTTATCATTTGTGATTAGATCACCTAGATGTTATAATGACAGGAGGTCCTTATGATTATTCCTGGATTGAGATGATATGAGACAGTATCAGTCCTTGAAGGATTAATCATTAAATATCCATAGTCATAGTATTATCGAGACTGGACATCGATAATGCGGAATAGCAATAGACTGTATTACATTTTGTGCGAGTTGTGAGGGCACAATAGCATAGTTATCATATATATGGGTATTGGATACTCATGCTAGTGTTAATAGAAGTTTGTGTTTACCGATGGTACGGAAACAGCTTCGCTTGGATAGACCCTCGAAATTCAATTGGTGGTATGACTACGTGTCTATGGAAGTCCGAAATCAGGGTAGGTGTATTGGGTCTTAAACATGAGACTTGCACCGTAATCCTGCGACAATCACTATGCTTTGGTTTTGTCGTCCGGGCCTTTACCGGTTCTGTGTACGCTCTGTTGGTATTATTGAGAATCGTAGTGTATTGGGTGTGATGTGAGGTAAGACGAAAGTATCACTCTAGTATAGTGGAGATGATGCTCACGTGGGAATACGGGAAACTAGTACTCTTAAAGTACTGCAGTCATCGGGATGGTAGGGAACTAGGTCATTTTCCTTTGATTATAGAGCCTAGTTATAGAACATCCGGAAATTGCTCGTACGGGGGGTGTAGACATTGCATTTTTGCATAACACCCGATGAGGAGTCTTATATGGAGACAACTCCCTCTTAGTCATGAAAGTCGCGGGAAAAGAACGTTGGAAGGGTAAAGTTGGAAAACACTATTTTTTATGGATTTCTCCGAGTTGTTTCGCTTCGGTTGCTTGCTATACCTCCGTTTCTAAGCTCACCTTGGGCCCAAAACTCCCCTAGACCACATACCTAATCCAAACCAAGCCCAAATACCCAAGTCAACCCAAGTCAAACCAAGTCAACCCAAGTCAAACCAAACCCATGCCCATTAGATGTAATTCACGCCCATTGCCCTTTATTTAGGTAAATTGCACATTAATCACATGTTAAAATCTTGATTAATCCTTACCTAAATAAAAGAAATCAAATAAAATCATTACCAAATCAAATCCAATCCCAAATCCTAATTAGGAGATGCATTCCTTATTAGAAACCAATTAGGAGATTCCTTCCTAATCTAAAAAGGAAAGCCTTTTCCCTTTGCCTATAAAAGAGGCCTTCACCCCCATTCACAACCCTAGCTCATATACATCACTCAAACACCTTGTGAAGCCCTCCTCTCACGCCCAAGCACCCAAGACCTCCCATTGCCGCATTCATGAGGTCAAGAAACCACCCATTGCCGCATATCCCCTCTCCTTCATACCCCTCTCACGCCCAAGCCCACAATCAACCCTTCCTTAGCCGACTTCCAACCACCATTCACAGCCCTAAACTACCCTAAATAAACCTTATTTCCAGCCCTGAAGTCCGCAAAAAGACCCCCCAAACAGCTCCACATTAGCGCCCAAAACAGCCCTAAATCGGCTTCACTGCACTGGTGAACTGCCGCATTTAGTTTTGTTCTGGTCAGGTTCTGTGCGTCCCTAGCCCATCAAAACCACCCTAAAACCATCCTAAAACCATCCCAAAAATCCCCAAAAAGTTTCCCCAAAAAACCTTTACAAACGCACCTCCCGAGACCACCAAAATCACCAAAAACAGTCCACTAAACACCCGAAACAGCGACCTGAAACGCAGCGACCGACCAACGGCGGTGAAACGAAGGTAAAACAGCAGCCCGAGCATCAAAACAGCAAGGAAAACAGTGAGCAAACAATCTTGAAAAGTTTCGGATCATTCGCCCTTCCAACGGACTTGGAAAGCACTTCCAAAGATTGACGAAAGAGGTTAGACCTGAGGGTACCTTTTACTTATTTTCTTTTGTTTTATTTTATTTATTTTAGAATATTATCGCATGAGAGTCGTTTGAAGCATGATGTGATTGTTGGATGAGCGGGATATGTGTTTCCCTTTTGTGGTATATCGGATGGAAACCCGGACGTAAATTCCATAGCCGATTCCGAATGGACGGTAGTATGGTCTGCACTCGGGATACAATACCACGTACCACTTAAGATACACGTATCTCGTCTCATCCAAATTTGTATTCGAGCATGATGTAGTTCTAGGTTGTTTATTTATTATTTTAAGCATGTTTTAACGTAGTTTCGTTATTTAATTTTAAAGCGTGATTATGTTTCTTTTTATGCATGATATTCAATTTATTTATATTTATGTTTAAGTCATTATTTGTTTGCGTTGGTTTGATGGCTTAATTTGTTCGATGTGTGATATTGCGTGTTTATTGTTTTTAAAGACTTATTTTAAGCATGCAAACTTAGATTAGGATTTAGTTAGCGGAAGCATATTAGATCTAGGTGACTTGAACATGATTATTGATTAGATGCGGTCGATTTATTGCGTGAATTATATCATCACAATGACATAAGTAAGGGACCATTCCGAACCCAACGGTTTGAGGTCTTCCCTTGCGAGGGGTGAGTGCGGCCTTAAACCTTTGTCCCGGTTCACACCGGGTGGCGACTCCATTATTCTCCGGTTTAGTCCCCGCGGACTACTCCGTACTCTCAACTAGGCCCTGAGTCTAGAACAGCATGCGTCGCCCAGGTTCTGTTGTCTACAGTCTGGCGACTCCACTGGGGATAGAGAATCGGCCTCGAAATCATGTCTTGTGTTGTTTATAATTTATGCATTAGTTGACCGTGTCTGTAGTGGGTTGAGGGGGTTAATCAAAGGCTTAGTTAAGCTAGGTGATGGTTGGGTGTCTTCCTTCATTCACTACCTTTCGAGGAAAAGCTGTGAAGGCACCTAGGTGATCATTACCCGTAGCTTGTTGTGATAGACTAGTTTGGAGGACTCGTTGTTTATTCCTGACACCAAGCGATAAGAGCCTAAGGGGCTTGGGTATTTAAGTGAGCCTCGCTCCACCCTCCCTCTGGGGAATCTACAACGGGAAATCCATTCGACAGTTAGTCACACACCATAACTCGTTGGCACGTACCGTAAGGTATAAAAAAGGTGCGCTCACTTGGTCGTTTGAACCCTTGAGTGGGGAGTCCTAGTTGTGGGCAAACCTTCGTCAGCGAGAGCCTTTGTCCGCGCCCCGTGAACCCACTCATGAACCTTAGCCATAAGAACCCGTAGTTAGACATTTTATAATTAGGTGTTTGATGGACCACCGTCATTTGGATCCAGTTGGACCTTTTGTCAAAGGGTATGAACTTGTCGGGCCATTTAAACTGGGGCAAGTTCATGTCTTTTAACAGTTGGGCCAAAAGCTTCTAAAATGCCAGTGGGCCATTTTTGGGGCCTCTTATTATTTGAAATCATTTAGCCATATCATCGCAAAGTGTAGACCTGTTGGGCCTTTTCAACTGGGACAAGTTTGCACCACGCGATGGTGTGATTGAATATTTTAAAATGATAATGGGCCGAGTAGTTATAGTTTATTGCTTTATGATTTTATAATTTATATATTCCATGCATCGCATACATCTCATGCATACATGCATCATGTTAACCCTTGTGTCTTAAAAGCCATCATAGATACCCGTTGGGTTAGGAAAAAGAAGTCAGAGCATTCCTTGGGAAAATCCAGTATATCAGTCGGTTCATTGCCAAGTTGACATCTGTTTGTGAGCCCATCTTCAAGTTGTTGAGGAAAGATCAACCAGTGAAATGGAACGAGCAGTGTCAGGAAGCATTTGACAGAATAAGGGAAATTTGGTGAAACCTCCTGTGTTGAAACCCCCGAGACAGGGTAGGCCTTTGGTACTTTATTTGGCTATTGAACCTGAAGCGCTGGGGGCGATGATGGTACAAGCCGATGAGACAGGAGTGGAGCATGCTGTCTACTACCTCAGTAAGAAGCTGCTTCCATACGAGGCTCGCTATCAGGAAGTGGAGAAGATTTGTCTAGCAGTAGTATGGGCATCCAAGAAGTTACGCCACTACTTCCAGTCTTACAAGATCCAAGTGGTCGCAAAGGAGAATCCTTTGAAGTACTTGCACTCAGTACCCTCGCTGGTTGGGAAGTTAGGCAGATGGTTAGTGCTGCTGACTGAATTTGACATCGAGTACCTCACCTCCAAGGTAATCAAAGGGCGAGCCGTGGCAGAATTCCTGGCCTTGCAACCTGTTGAAGGAGATCAGTATAAGTTTGAGTTTCCCGACGAGGAAATCCAAGCCATAGCGGTCCAAGGATGGAAAATGTATTTTGACGGAGCAGTGAATTGCAAAGGAGCAGGGATCGGGATTGTAATAGTAACCCCTGAGGGAGAAACCCTGCCTCTGGCCAAGAGGCTAACGTTCGGAGTAACGAATAACATGGCTGAGTACGAAGCATGTGCTTTGGGTTGACTGCACTGATAGCCTTGAGGGCTAAGAATGTTGAAGTTTTCGGAGACTCGATGTTGGTGATCCGACAGATGCAAGGAGAATGGGAACTGAAAGAAGAACGGTTGAAGCCGTACTTGTTCCATCTCAGAAGTCTGGCACAGACTATCCCCGATTGTAAATTTCAGCATTTACCGAGAGAGGAGAATCAGATGGCAGATGCGTTGGCAACACTGGCCGCAACTTGGGAAAATCCAGAGAAACTGGTGATGAGACCGCTTGTGTTGACAACGGCAAGCAAGCCAGTCTATGAGATAGGTAGAATCCTGGAAGTGGGGGTCGACGACGGGAAGCCTTGGTATTATGACATACAGAGGTATTTGGAGCGCGGGGAATTCCCAGAGGAAGCAAGCAGAAAGGACCGAGTGGCTATTCAGAAGTTGGCCTCTCAGTATGTGAGTTTGAAAGGAGAAATCTACAAGAGGCAGGCAAATGGAATTCAGCTGAAATGCTTAAACAGAGAAGAAGCTCAGAAGGTGATGGACGAGGTACATGCCGGAGTATGTGGGCCGCACATGAACGGATTGAACTTGTCCCGCAAGATTGTGAGACAAGGCTTTTACTGGTCAACCATGGAAGCTGACTGTGCGAAGCTGGTAAAGCACTGTCATGAATGTCAAGCACACGGCAATATGAATCATTTGCCGCACACAGAATTACATGGGCTGTCAGAGCCATGGCCATTCTCAGCATGGGGAATAGATATGATCGGGGAAATTCGACCGAATGCATCGAATGGGCATCGCTTTATAGTAGTAGCCGTAGACTACTTCTCAAAGTGGGTAGAAGCTGAATCTTTCCGCAATGTTACAGCAAAGCAAATGGCGAAGTTTATAGCTCGGAATCTCATTTGCCGGTATGGTATGCCGCACCATGTGGTCACGGACAATGGAGTCCAATTTCAGGGAGAAACCAAGGCAATGCTACAGAAGTATGGAATCGGCCATCACAAGTCCTCACCTTACAGGCCGCAGGCTAATGGGGCAGTCGAGGCAGCCAACAAGACGATAAAGATGATCTTGGCAAAGATGACTGAGAACTACAAAGACTGGGCTGATAAGCTACCATATGCTCTGTGGGGGTACAGAACATCTGTGAGAACGGCAACAGGAGCTACGCCGTATTCTTTGGTCTATGGAATGGAAGCGGTGTTGCCGGTAGAAATAGAGATACAGTCCATGCGGGTACTCACAGAAGCAGAATTACCAGAGCAAGAATGGACCTCGCAAAGGTTTGAACAGTTGGCCCTGATGGATGAAAAGAGGATGAAGTCCTTGCATCACATGCAGATTTATCAGAAAAGGCTGGCTCGAGCATTCAACAAGAAGGTGCGGCCCACCAAGATCAAAAAGGGTGATCTGGTGCTTAAGCAGTCCAAGCCGTCAACAACAGACCCGAGGGGAAAGTTCAGACCAAATTGGGAAGGGCCCTACATTGTTCAGAAGGTAATGGGAAATGGAGCAGTAAGACTGTCAGACTTGGAAGGAAATGAGTTTACCGAGCCCATCAATGTTGACAGATTGAAGCTGTATTTCGCCTGAGGGGCAGAAGACTGGATGGTCACCTGCAGAAGACCTAACCCAACAGGATAAAGAAAAATCATGCATCCATGCATACACATAACCCATTATTGTATTCTTTTTGTTTTCGTGTTTTGTGTTTTGTGTTTTGTATTCACAGGTTTTGAAAGAAAAGTAAAGCGGCAGAGATAAGCCAATCAGAAACAGCGAAAGCACTGTATTGAGTTTGGGTAGAAATCCCGGGGCCGAGGTCCACATCGGTGTTAAGGTTCAGATGGTGAATTGTGGGTTGAGGCCCACCTTGAGTTTGAGTTTTGGGGAATGGATCCCAGGGGGCGAAGCCCACAATTGTCAGCAGTAGAAAGGAAGAATTCCTTTAAGTAAGTGAGTGAGTGAGTGAAAAAAAAAAAGAAGAGAGAAAGAAGTCTTTGGTGATTTGATATATGTCCGGTGATGACATTGTGTGCAATAGGTAGAAGCCTTAGAAACGATGAGTGCTGGAAGTGTTCTTCGCCGGTATGCTGAATAGATTGATCTTGATTAGACTCATAAAGCACATGAATATGGGATCTCAACAATAGAAGCCTGAGTGGTTGACGAGATGACTAGCTGAAGAGACAGGAGATCGGTGAATGACCGTTTGCCTGGATGTCCACCCTGAATTACAGACGCTATGATATATGATATGGTCAGAAATAACAAAATGTCTCTGCGAGAAGAAAAGAAAAGAAAAGACCGCCTATAACCGATAAGCGTGAAGCTACCCATGGGCGAGTATTAGGACCACCATGAGGAGAAATGCTACCTTAAAGGGTAGGTGTGTCAGAGAAAGAGAAAGAGGAAAAGGGAAAAGTAAAGAAAAGAAAAAAAAAGAGAGTCCGAATGAAAAGAATGAGACAAGAGTGCAATATAGAAGACCGTATCATATTGAGTATGCTGAAGTAATCACAGAATGTGATTAAGATATTCAGGTTGGTTAGACCCACTGATCCGATTTCCGAAGCGAAATCATCGAGTTGGCTTGCTTATGGAATAAGCTGTGAAAGATCCTTGGCACACACACACTAGGAGTCTAGTTTGGATCACCTATTCAGACGATCGGAGTTGAGCATATCGGGTACTTTGAAGATTCTCTGGCTTTGACACCAAGCATTCGTTGAGGACGAAAATATATCCAATTATCAAAGATTATCTTATGAGAGGAATTACAATATGCTAAGAGGAATCAGTGGCATCAGTTTCAGTTTCTGCCGAGAATGGCATTCTGGGGGCGAGGCCCATATCACATCAGTTTCTGCCGAGAATGGCATTCTGGGAGCGAGGCTCACGTCAGTTTCAGTTTCTACCGAGAATGGTATTCTGGGGGCGAGGCCCATATCACATCAGTTTCTGCCGAGAATGGCATTCTGGGAGCGAGGCTCACATCAGTTTCAGTTTCTGCCGAGAATGGCATTCTGGGAGCGAGGCTCACATCAGTTTCAGTTTTTGCCGAGAATGACATTATGGGAGCGAGGCTCACATCAGTTTCAGTTTCTGCCGAGGATGGCATTCTGGGGGCGAGGCCCTTATTACATCAGATCATTACAGTCCGGGAATGGACAGCTCGGGAATGAGCATGCCGAGAATGGGGGGGGGCACGCCGAGAATGGCACTCCGGGAATGGAGATTTAGTCCGGGAATGGACAGTCCGGGAATGGACAGCTCGGGAATGAGCACGCCGAGAATGGCACGCCGAGAATGGCACTCCGGGAATGGAGATTTAGTCCGGGAATGGACAGTCCGGGAATGGACAGCTCGGGAATGAGCACGCCGAGAATGGCACTCCGGGAATGGAGATCGGTTCGGGAATGGACCACAACGATGACAGTTCGGGAATGGACTTCATCACATCATATCACAGCAACACTCCGGGAATGGAGATCGGTTCGGGAATGGACCACAACGATGACAGTTCGGGAATGGACTTCATCAAATCACATCATATCACAGCAACACTCCGGGAATGGAGATCGGTTCGGGAATGGACCACAACGATGACAGTTCGGGAATGGACTTCATCACATCATATCACAGCAACACTCCGGGAATGGAGATCGGTTCGGGAATGGACCACAACGATGACAGTTCGGGAATGGACTTCATCACATCATATCACAGCAACACTCCGGGAATGGAGATCGGTTCGGGAATGGACCACAACGATGACAGTTCGGGAATGGACTTCATCAAATCACATCACAGCAACACTCCGGGAATGGAGATCGGTTCGGGAATGGACCACAACACGGTGACAGTTCGGGAATGGACTTCACCACACCACAGCACATCAGCGGTTCGGGAATGGACCAGAGGTCGAAGCACCTCAACAACATCAACTCAACACAGCATGGCGAGTCAAGTGGCAGCTGGCGAGCCAGGTAAGTAAAAATGCATTGCACGTACTTTGATAGAACTGTCATTGTCACACACTGCACGAGTCCCATCAAAGTGGGGGCGACTGTAGACATTGCATTTTTGCATAACACCCGATGAGGAGTCTTATATGGAGACAACTCCCTCTTAGTCATGAAAGTCGCGGGAAAAGAACGTTGGAAGGGTAAAGTTGGAAAACACTATTTTTTATGGATTTCTCCGAGTTGTTTCGCTTCGGTTGCTTGCTATACCTCCGTTTCTAAGCTCACCTTGGGCCCAAAACTCCCCTAGACCACATACCTAATCCAAACCAAGCCCAAATACCCAAGTCAACCAAGTCAACCCAAACCCATGCCCATTAGATGTAATTCACGCCCATTGCCCTTTATTTAGGTAAATTGCACATTAATCACATGTTAAAATCTTGATTAATCCTTACCTAAATAAAAGAAATCAAATAAAATCATTACCAAATCAAATCCAATCCCAAATCCTAATTAGGAGATGCATTCCTTATTAGAAACCAATTAGGAGATTCCTTCCTAATCTAAAAAGGAAAGCCTTTTCCCTTTGCCTATAAAAAGAGGCCTTCACCCCCATTCACAACCCTAGCTCATATACCTCACTCAAACACCTTGTGAAGCCCTCCTCTCACGCCCAAGCACCCAAGACCTCCCATTGCCGCATTCCTGAGGTCAAGAAACCACCCATTGCCGCATATCCCCTTCTCCTTCATAACTCTCACGCCCAAGCCACATCAAACCCTTCCTTAGCCGACTTCCAACCACCATTCACAGCCCTAAAACACCCTAAAATAAACCTTATTTCCAGCCCTGAAGTACCGCAAAAAGACTCCCCAAAAACTGCTCCACATTCGCGCCCAAAACAGCCCTGAAATCGGCTTCACTGCACTGGTGAACTGCCGATTTAGTTTCTGTTCTGGTCAGGTTCTGTGCGTCCCTAGCCCATCAAAACCGCCCTAAAACCATCCTAAAACCATCCCAAAAATCCCCAAAAAATTTTCCCAAAAAACCTTTACAAACGCACCTCCCGAGACCACCAAAATCACCAAAAACAGTCCACTAAACACCGAAACAGCGACCTGAAACGCAGCGACCAAACGGCGGTGAAACGAAGGTAAAACAGCAGCCCGAGCATCAAAACAGCAAGGAAAACAGTGAGCAAACAATCTTGAAAAGTTTCGGATCATTCGCCCTTCCAACGGACTTGGAAAGCACTTCCAAAGATTGACGAAAGAGGTTAGACCTGAGGGTACCTTTTACTTATTTTCTTTTGTTTTATTTTATTTATTTTAGAATATTATCGCATGAGAGTCGTTTGAAGCATGATGTGATTGTTGGATGAGCGGGATATGTGTTTCCCTTTTGTGGTATATCGGATGGAAACCCGGACGTAAATTCCATAGCCGATTCCGAATGGACGGTAGTATGGTCTGCACTCGGGATACAATACCACGTACCACTTAAGATACACGTATCTCGTCTCATCCAAATTTGTATTCGAGCATGATGTAGTTCTAGGTTGTTTATTTATTATTTTAAGCATGTTTTAACGTAGTTTCGTTATTTAATTTTAAAGCGTGATTATGTTTCTTTTTATGCATGATATTCAATTTATTTTATATTTATGTTTAAGTCATTATTTGTTTGCGTTGGTTTGATGGCTTAACATGTTCGATGTGTGATATTGCGTGTTTATTGTTTAAAGACTTATTTTAAGCATGCAAACTTAGATTAGGATTTAGTTAGCGGAAGCATATTAGATCTAGGTGATGCTTGAACATGATTATTGATTAGATGCGGTCGATTTATTGCATGAATTATATCATCACAATGACATAAGTAAGGGACCATTCCGAACCCAACGGTTTGAGGTCTTCCCTTGCGAGGGGTGAGTGCGGCCTTAAACCTTTGTCCCGGTTCACACCGGGTGGCGACTCCATTATTCTCCGGTTTAGTCCCCCGCGGACTACTCCGTACTCTCAACTAGGCCCTGAGTCTAGAACAGCATGCGTCGCCCAGGTTCTGTTGTCTACAACGGGGCAGACACAATTCCAGCCCCAGGCCTAGCACGTGACATTCAATACTGGATCGTAATACATAATACTACGCCTGAGATAGATTATATATTCCAGTAAGAATATTTCTGGAGAATTGGGTAGGCACGGTGCTTTGCTAGAAGCCAACCATGTCTTGTAAATCGATAAGCACGTGGTATGAGGTACGCACGTATTCGGATAATCCGATGACCGTATTTGCTGCCAACATATCCAGGGATCTCTTGGGTCGCTTCCCAAAGATTCACCGATGACAGTTGATTTAATTAGAATTAATCTGAGATTATTAAGAGAGAAAATTAATATGGGATTAATTAAGAGAGAGAAAATTAATCTGGGATTAATTGAGGTATTATTTAATATGGGATTAAATGTGTTCGGAAGAGAGAGAACGTGATTAATTTGGAATTAATCGGTAAAATAAATTTAATAGTTAAATTTGATTTTTATTTAATTTATTGTATCGGCTAAAATTAATATATCATATATATTATATGAATTGGATTTCATTACGAAATTAAAGTTGGACTTTAATGCAAACGAACGAATTAATTTAGAATTAATTCATAGACGACGTTCGTAATATATTTACGAGGCATCTTTATTTAATTAAATTAGATTTAATTATTTAGCGATGAAAGTTCATTTAATCGGATTAAACGGAATCGAGCCGCGGCAAATGTTCGTAGAGATATTTGAACTTTGAATTCAAATGTGGGGCCCACTTCACATGTTGTAGTTGGGAGGGTAGTTGGCATTTATGCCAAGCCACCCACCATCCAACTACCTTGGAATGGTTTTGGTGAAACCATTTACCCAACTACCTTGTTTAGGTAAAAGGGTAAATTGGTTTTACCTAAACCTCTACTCTCTCTCTCTCATTGTGTGTATGCATCACACAAAACACACATGGAACAAAATGAAAACCCTAATACTCTCATCCATGGGCGTGAACTTGAGCCTTTCTTCTCTTTGATTTTGTTGCAATTTCAAAGGAGCTAGCACTTCATAATCAACAAAGGTGATAGGGAAACCAACTCAAAGCTTGGAATCAACAAAGGAAGCATCTTGGAGATCTTCTTCTCAAAATTTTAAAAGCTCAAATCCATTCAATGTAAGTAATTCCGCAACTTATTTTGAATTTATGAACATATTTTCATGCTTATTAGATCCTTGGCATGTTCTAGGAACACTAACAATGGTATCAAGAGCCAATTTTTAGCTTGAAAATTTTAAGGTTCATGAGACTAAAATTTGGGGCTTTTATGTTTTGAGCATGATTCTTTCAAATTGATGCTTTGAGCATGCTTATAATATGTTAACTTAGAGTTATGCATGATTACATTTGAAATAAATCAAATGAATCAAAAATTAAAATTTTGTTCACTTGGCCGAATTTTCTTAGTGCAGTGGACTGCAGTTTTTTGATTTTCATAACATGAAATGATGTGTTTAAATGCATGTTTAAATGTTGATTGTTGGTTTGATTGGATTGGAATCAAAGTCAATAATGTTTATGTTAAAATCAAAGAGTATGTTGAGCATAAAATGATGATTTTTGGATTTAATTTGTGTTGAGCGTGAAATGATGTGTTTTGGCTTCAATTTGTGTTGAACATGAATTGATGTATTAAGCATGATTAATTAAGTTAATTGGTATTTTGGAAATATTGAGTTTAATTAATTAATCATGGCTAATACACTTTAATTAAAATAATTGTGATATTTGGAATATTATAATTATGTTAATAAGCCTTTAATTATTAATTGGGCTAAAATATGTATTTGGGCTTAATGGGCTTGGTTTGACCAAGTTTGGTTTTGGACTTTTGGATTGGATCCAATTGGTCCCAAAACCAATTGTATAAATTCCAAATACTCACTTGGCCCTTTAAAGAATTTAATTGGGCCTAAATTAATTTGTTGGCAATATGGTGATTCCTATTGGGCCTTGGCATTTTGGGTTTAATCCATTATGGCCAAAGCCCATGCCTTAAGAATTAATTAAAAGCCCATTGGACTTTAATTAAAATTGACATTGGATGTTATTGGGCCTTTGAGACCCATTAAGATTGGATTTGGAATCCAAGTCTTTAAGGCTTATAAGTAAGTGTATATATATTTAATTTGGAATTAAATTGGAATTAGTATTGAATACAAATAAATTGGATTTAAAGTTGTAGTTCAATATAATTCAAGAATACTTACTTTGAGTATTTATTCTTAAACGAGTTTGACTCACGCAAATCAAATCGTTGTTTGAACATTGGATGGTCATTAATCAAAGATTAATTAATTGGATTAGATTGATTGAATAACATGATTTGTATGAATACATGAATGTGTTGTATGAATAATGTATATCAGATGGATATTAAAAGGGCGAGGGCAATTTTAGAAATTGTAATAAATTTAGAATTTATTAAATTGGACCTGCGTGTCCAGCCTTTTATCTCTTTACTCTTTGTAATTCTCTTCTCACCAATTCCCCTCAATGTAAATGAGGTTTCTTTATTGTATTATGTTATTGGGTAGAAGTTAGAATAGTTCTAGTCGGGGAGAGGAAAGAGAGTGATTTGTTCTAGGAATAATTTGTGAGATATCCATCCGTATATCATTATTAATTTATTTATTTATCGCACCTTATTATGCTTTTAGAATGCATGCTTAAGGGTGTATGATGTGACCTAATCAAAGATAATAAATTGGTTGCCAATTTGCACGTGAAAAACCCTCAAAAACATATTAAGCGTTTTTCCTTTCGTTGAGTGATTCTTACTCAAGATCCAAAGTTGGCATTGGTTTGTTGGCCAAAGTCAAGACCTTTCTCAATTACGGGATGGTTTGAATCATGAGAGTTTTATTCCATATCGGTTGTCTTGTCCAAGTCGTGATTTGTTGGCCAAAGTCAAGATCACTTCTTGTCCATCGAGATTGATTACGAAGCTTTCCATGTCAATGGGTCCCGCTTAACTGGAATCATTAAGCTTGTTGTGCCAAAGCCAAGGCTTAGCTGATTCAGAGGAAAAAGGTTAGGAAAATATATTGGATATATTGGCATATATAAGATATATGTTTCAGACTTGGATGTCCACCTACTGGATCTAGGAATTGGAGTATATCCAATTGATCTTAGAGATCTACCTAGTTAAGTATCATACAATTTGTTGGCCAAAGTCAAGATTGTGTCATATTTAACGGGATCCTAGCCCACTAGGAAACTAGGTTTCCCGAGTACTCGAAAGACGGTTAGAGGCTCTCCGAAAAATAGTGGGAGGTAAGAATTAAATTTGCAATATTCGTTTAATAACTTGCCATACGTGCTCATATCAAATATCTCGTCAAATAAATTAAAGTATTAGTTGGACTAATATTCAATTATTGTTTTAATTAAACAGTTGGACTGTATTCAAACTACTTCATTTATAGTTGATTATATAATTGGATTATAGTAATCAATATATTTGAATTTTACCTTTCATTTATAGTTGATTATATAATTGGATTATAATAATCAATATATTTGAATTTTACCGATCATTTATAGTTGATTATATAATTGGATTATAGTAATCAATACATATTTGATTTTAACCAATAAAATTGTAATTATTTATATAGTTAGACTATAGTAATCATTACATTAGATTGTACCTGAAATCGTTGATTAAATAGTTGGACTATTAGAATCAAGATTAAAATTGAAAGATTAGTGTTTAATACATAATCCTAAGGAAAATGTGTTTAAACAACTTTAATTTTCAAATTGGGAATAAAATTTCAGGATGGTCCTGGAAACTAATAAGTTACTTTATTTGATAAAATAACATATTAGGCCTAAGCCCGGAGTTAAATAATAGTAGAGCATAATCTTTGGAAGATTTATGTGATGATAACTTAAGTGCTTAATCCATTAAGCTTGTCGGAGTAGACTCCTTAATTCTTAATCAGAACTAAGGATTAGATCCTTAAAGTATGACAATGAAATTGAAGGATCTTAAAAAATCTATGCTTAGATTTTAGAAGTACTGAATTGTAATAAATAACTATTGGAGAGTTAATGACTATTCTCAAGGAGATAAAGTCAAACTTTGCAATGAGGCAAGTAGCGCAAGGCGCACTTTACTTCGATATTCTAGAAGGCCAAGGCTTGGCCAAAAGCTTTTGGAGTGTTGATAAAGGCAAAGGCAAAATCATTATAATCTTCTAGGAAGATAAATGACATATCCAAAAATGTCTGCCTAAATTGTGGCAAACGGGATTGCGGAAGCGTGACTGCCGTTTGAACAAAGCAGACATGAAGTAATTAAAGAAAGGGCAAGGCTCTGACTTTAGATATGTTTGTCATTATCATGTTCATTACTAGTATTAAAATTGGATTTAAATAGTTAGTGTGGTACATAAATATATGTACTATTGTGCAGAATCTGCTATGAGCAGGATACTGACTTCAGATGAAATTAATCTGCGAATCAGAAACGGGATCTCAAACATATGACATGACAAACTAATAGCTTAAACTGATTTGATCAGAAGAAACTTAATTATGGTAGTATTATCTAGGACATATTAAACAAGACTCGTATATCCACACTTTTGAAGAGTGGATACTAGGACGGATTTGATTCCACTCAAATGATGTCTACGAATCTAGTTTATTAGGTAAAATACCTGAAATACCTTTTACTTGGTAAAAGTGTAAGTGCCATCGATCTGTTAGCCCTTGTTCATAGTGACGTAAGTGGGCCCATGTCTAGCGAGGCTAGAGGTGGATATGAATATTTTGTGACCTTTACCGATGTGGCATCGCGTTACGGTTATGTGTTTCTTTTGAAACACAAATCGGAAACTTTTAGAGTTTCGACACGAAATAGATAAACAGATCGGCTAAAGTACTTATACCATCACGGTTAAACCATGATGAAAATACTTAAGCAATAAGTTTCTCAAATACTTGAAAGAGTATAGTATTCTTTCAATAGGGACTCCTCCTGGAACATGTCAATTTGACGGTGTGTCCGAACGGAGAAACCAAATTTTGTTGGACATGATAAGATTAATCATGAGTTGCTCTGAGCTACCATTTTCCTTCAAAGGGATAAGCATTAACAGTGCAATACTTATTTTGAATAAGGTTCCATGAAAGTCTGTTTGATAGATTTCATATTAGATATAAACAGGAAAGAAATAGGGTTTTCTCATTCCTGATGATTTGGGAATGTTGGGCATACGTTTGGATGATACCAAACTAGAACCCAAACTGGATAAATGTCAATTGTAGGTTATCATAAGGAAACCAAAGTATAGTACTTATACAACTCACTTGAGAACAATGTAATTGTTGCTCACCATGCGGTTTTCCTAAGAGGAATACCAATATGCAATGGTAAGTGGGAGGATAGTAAAACTCGATGAAAATCAGAGTTATACTGTTCAAGGCACCAAGTCCTGAATGGAACACAAACAGTTCATCAAGGATGAAACTGTACCAGTAATCTTCTAATACACAAGAACCGCATAGATCGGAGAAGGTCAGAAAATAACTTGGGTATGGGTTTCTGATATCACCTCATAAAGATGTCAATCTTATTGAGGAATACGAACTGACTACGTATAAGGAAGTGATACAAGGTATCGACTCCCTATTATGGCAAAGTACCATGAGTCCGAAATGGATTCCATGTATATCAACTATGTTTGGACACTAGTTGTTGTACCGCAAGGCATTGTGCCTATTGGTACTATATAAGTCTTCAAGGAAGACATACATGGATGGCAACATAACAACGTACTAAGCTAGGCTTGTAGCGGAAATGTATCGTTATCAACATTGTGTTGATTACAACGAAATCTTTCACCTGTTGCCACGTTAAATCCATTTGGATAATGCTTGCTGATGCTGCATGTTTCATTTATGAAATATGGCAGCTGAACGTCAAAATCGCTTTCCTTAAACGGAAACCTCTTTGGATACAAAAACTAGCAAACAAGGTTTGCAGGTTATTCGATCCATGTTTGGATTGAAGCAAGCATTGAGTTCTTGGAACTATCACTTTGATGTAATCATAATAGTTTATGATTTAATTCAAAACGAAAATGATACATGTGTATATAAGAAGGTTAGTGGGAGCGCACTGACAGTGGTTGTTCCATAAATAATGATAATACGTCATTTCTTAGAAATGACATTCCCATAAAATAATCGGTAAAAGCTTGACTTTCATGAAAATTCTCCGTAGAATTCTTGGGAGTAACAACCTTTATTCTAGGAATAAAGATCCAATGGGATAGATTTAAAGTTGCTAACACTCTCCAAGAACTCTTACATTGAAAAATGTACATCACCTGGTGTCTCATACGCTTTGAGCATATAGAGTCACAAACAGGTCAATCCAAGTGATAGTCACTGGATTGATATTAAGAACATCCGTTAGTATCTTAGAGAACTAAGGATGATGCCTTAAACTATGGAGAAGGAGAACTTGAAGTGACTGGGATTACTGCTGCAAGTTTCCAAACCGATAAAAGCAACGGTACTAAACAGTTTGAATAATGTAACAGTGAGCTGGAAATCTTCCAAGCAAGATAATGTTACTGAATGAACAACAAATGCGGGTTATTGCTGCGGCTGAGGCAACAATATAAGCCATTTGGGTCGATAATAAATCTAATTAGATTAGATATAGTTCTGTTAGTAGCTGAGCTAGGCGTCAACACAGGCTAAAGAATAATGGTCTCATCAACGATCCAGATATATACTTCAACTATTCATCTGATTCGTTCGGATCATACATCGTGGTGATGTGATGATCGAATAAATCGCATTAGACGATAATCACACAAATCCGCTGACGAAAGCCTTTCCTCAGCAGTTTGAGAAAACCGTACATATTTCGGGTGTATGACACTCGAGTGACTGGCTATAGGCCAAGTGGGAGACTGTTGGACAATTATGACCCATAGCGTCATTATTTGTACATATCATGGTGTTGTTGTACAAATTAACTATGTGACAATGAGATTGTACTCTTATCATTTGTGATTAGATCACCTAGATGTATAAATGATAGGAGGTCCTTATGATTAGTTTCTAGATTGAGATGATATGAGACAGTATCAGTCCTCGAAGGATTAATCATTAAATATCCCTAGTCGTAGTATTATCGAGACTGGACATCGATAATGCGGAATAGACTAATATTACACTTGTGCGAGTTGTGAGGGCACAATAGCATAGTTCTCATATATATGGGTATTGGATACTCATGCTAGTGTAATAGGAGGTTGTGTTTACCGATGGTACGGAAACAGCTTCGCTCTGGATAGACCCCTCAGAATTCCATTGGTGGTATGACTACGTGTCTATGAAAGTCCGAAATCAGGGTAGGTATATTTGGTCTTAACCTGAGACTTGCACTGCAAATACTTGCAACAATCAATATGCTTTGGTTTTGGTCATCCAGGGCTTTAATCGGTTCTGTGTATGCCTCCGCTGGGTATATTGAAAATCGTAGTGTATTGGGTGTGATGCAAGACGAAAGTATCACTCCAGACATAGTGGAGATGATGTCACGTAGGATACGAAACTAGTACTCTTAAGTACTCTTAAGTACTGTAGTCATCGGGATGATATGACTAGGTCATGTTCATCTGATTATATATACTAGTTACCAGATATCCGACATGTGCTTCCTATGGGGCAGACACAATTCCAGCCCCAGGCCTAGCACATGACATTCGATACTGGATCGCAATGTATAATACTACGTATACTACGCCTGACATAGATTATATATTCCAGTAAGAATATTTCTGGAGAATTGGGTAGGCATGATGCTTTGCTAGAAGCCAACCATGTCTTGTAAATCGGTAAGCACGTGGTACGAGGTACGCACGTATTTGGAAAATCCGATGACCGTATTTGCTGCCAACATATCCAGGGATCTATTGGGTCACTTCCCAAAGATTCATCGATGACAGTTGATTTAAATTTGAATGATATACCAAATCCAAGATTTTGGTAAAAAACCATTCAACCTTTCACACTTGAGTGTTTTACACACAATCATCTACCAACAACTTCCATCAACTTAAAGTGACAAAGTTGACTAGTGATGGGACTTGTGATGTGACTTGTGGGCCTCACTTGATTCAAAATCCTAGTGGGCCCGCAACATATCCCGAGCTCGGGCTCGCTAATTTCGAATTAACGAATTTTCCGTTGTAACGTAATTAAATCAATTTTAATTAAACAATTATGCCTAGTAAAATTACTATTTATGTCGCTAGCGAATTAATTCTAAATTAATTCGTTTGCCCGAATTAAAATCCAATTTTAATTCCGCAACGAAATCTAATTTAATTTAATATATCGAATATTTATTTTATCGATTAATTCTGAATTAATCATTCTCTCTCTTCAAATAGAATTTTATCCCAGATAAAATCTCTCCGTAATTAATCCTAGATTAATTTTCTCTCTCTTCCAATTAATCCCAGATTAATTATGATCGAGTCGTACGTCATCGGTGAATCTTCGAGAAGTGAGCCATGAGAATTGTGGATATATTGGCAGTAAATACGGTCATCGGAGTACCCGAATACATGGATACCTAGTACCACGTTCTTACAGATTTACGAGACATGGTTGGCTTCTAGCAAAGCCCCGTGCCTACCCAATTCTTCAGAAATATTCTTTTAAGGAATATGTAATCTTTTCAGGCATAGTATACTTAGTATTACATATTACGATCCAGTATCGGATGTCACATGCTAGGCTTGGGACTGAAATTGTGTCTGCCTCGTACGAAGTACATATCGAATCTCTGGTAACTAGTCTCTATAATCGGATAAACATGACCTAGTCGTATTATCTCGATGACAGCAGTAAATAAGAGTACTAGTTTCGTATCCTACGTGATCATCATCTTCATATGACTGAAGTGATACTACCATCTTGACATCACACCCAACACACTATGATTCTCAATATACCTAGTAGAGGCGTACAAAGAACCTGTTAAAGCCCTGGACGACCAAAACCAAAGTATATTGATTGTCGCAAGTATTAGCAATGTAAGTATCAGGTTAAGACCAAATACACCTACCCCTTTGTCACATAGTTAATTTGTACAACAACATAATGTTCTGTACAAATAGTGATGCTATGGGTCATAATTATCCAACAATCTCTCACTTGGCCCATAGCCAATCACTCAAGTGTCCTACACTCAAACTATGTACGGGTCACTCAAACTTCTGCTGAGAAACAACTTTCGTCAGCGGATTTGCAAGGTTATCATCTGATGTGATTTATTCGATTATCATATCACCACGATGTATGATCTTATGAATCAGTTGAAACCAATTGAAGTACATACTTGGATCGTTGATGAGACCATTAATTCTTTAACCTATGTTGTAGCTTATCTCAGCTGCTAACAGAACTACACCTAATCAAATTAGGATTATTTAGATCCAAAATGCTTCTTTTGCTGCCTCAGTTGCAGCAATGTTCCGCTTTTATTGGTTATTTGGAAAAAGTATCTTGCTTTGAAGATTTTCAGCTCACTGTTCCGTTATTCAAACTATATAGTACCCTTATTACGACTTACAGTTGTTATTATCGGTTTGGAAACTTGCATTAGTGAACCCAGTCACTTCAAGTTCTCCTTCTCCATAGCTTAAGAAAGCATCCTTAGTTTATCTAAGATACTTAAGGATGTTCATAACATCAATCCAGTGACCATCACTTGGATTGGCCTGATTGTGACTCCATATGCTCAAAGCATATGAGACACCAGGTCAAGTACATATATTTCAATGTACGAGTTCTCGAATAGTGCCAACAACTTTTAGATCTATCCCGTATATCCTTATTCCTAGAATAAAGGTTGTCTCTCTTAAGTAATCTACGGAGAATTTTTCATGAAAGTCAAGCTTTCACCAATTTTATTATGGGAATGTCATTTCCAAGAAATGATATATCATCATTATATAGGACAATCATTGTCAGTGCGCTCCCACTAACCTCATTATATACACTAGAATCCATTTTTGTTTTGAATAAATCATATGCTATATGATTACTATAAGCACTGCATTTTTACATATAAGTCCCGATGATGAGTCTCATATGGAGACACTACCTCTTTAAATTGTGAAAGTCGCGGGAAAAGGACGTTGGAAGGGAAAAGTCAAGAATTGATATTTTTGTTGGATTTTATTCATTTGTTTACCCTCTGGTTTGCTTGTTGGATTTCTATTTTAAAACTTAACCTTGGCCCAAAACCCCCCACAAACAACTTAACCTCGGCCTAAAGCCCCCGCAAACCACTTATCCTTGGCCCAAAACCCTTACAATCTACACCAAGCCCACACATCAAGCCACACGCCTACCTAGCCCACAAAGCCAAGCCCACACGCCCAAAGATACAAAATCCCTCCAAAAAAAAAAAAAAAAAAAAAAAAAAAAGAAAAAACACACATACCTAAATAAGACAAATCACATACCTATAAAACCAATCACCTACTTAAATAAAACAAATCAAATAAAATCAAATATATCATCTTCCTAATCAAGCCAAATCATGTCCCTAATTAACTAGATACTTTTCTTGTCAGATACTAATTAGGAGATATCATCATTGATTGCATGATTCCCTTCCTATTCACACAAGGAGACCCTAGCCTTTGCCTATAAAAAGAGACACAAACTCAACTCTTACCTTCTCATAGTTCACGCCCAAGGCAAAGCAAGAAGCAAAGAAATAATTCTCTCTTCTCCTCCTCTCATCACCGAAACCATAACCCATAAACACCATCAACACTGAAACCCCTCCAAAATAGCAAACATCATCACTGAAACAGTCATTTAATTCCTCACTACCACCACCGAAAAAAGAGTCCTTGAAGCAGCCCTCCATTTACCAAAAATACACACCCAAACAATAGCTTAAACCATCGAAAATCACAACCTCAAATAGTCCCTGCAGTGACCGAAAAACAGCCCCTGAAACTGCACTACAGTGACCGAAAATCACTCCCAAAACTGTACTGTAACCTGACAGAAAATCACCCCTAAAACTGCACTACATCCACCGAAAATACACCCCCAAATAGCAGCGCAAACACCGAAAATAGTAACCAAAAAAAGCAGCCTAAACACCCTTAAACAGCAGCAAAACAGAAGAAACAACGACCCAAAACATGAAGCGACGAAGGAAAACAGAAAATCAGTAAACCGGAAGAGTTGCAGAGTTTTAGCCCTTCAACCGCATACCGCACTTTCGAGAGACGACAAAAGAAGTTAGACATGAGGGCACCCTATTCATTTATTTTCGTTTATGTCTTTTATTTTGTTAATATTTCTTTGAATGAGTATCGTTGATTAATGAATGTTATGGCTATTGGATGAATGGAAAATGTGTCGTCTCTTGTGATATATCAGATGGAAACCCATACATAAATTCCGTAGCCGAATTCAAATGGACGGTAGTGCAGTCTGTACTTGGGAAACAACTCCACGTACCACTTGAGCAAATGGCATATATTTTACTTTATTTTATCTTGTTCGTCTATTATTCGCACTTTATATTCCGCCATTTATTTTTTGTACGTTATTTGTTTATGTATTGATGATATATTGCGTATGGGAAAATCAAGTTGGATTAAAGGTCCTCCATGTTGAGGGATAAAAAGCCTAAGAGCTACCTTTACCACGACATTTTACCGCACCAGACGAAGTATGTTTGATTGAATGTGAGATATGTTCAATCGAGCATACGAGGTCCTATATTATTATTGTAATTATTTTCTATGCATTGTAATGTCATGCGCATGGGCAAATCAAGTTGGATTAAGGTCCTCCATCATGAGGGATAAAAAGCCTAAGGGCTACCTTTGCCATGACGTTTTACCGCGCCTGACGAAGTATGTTTGATTGAATGTGAGATATGTTTAATCAGACATATGAAGCCCCATATCATTGTCTTATTTATTTGTATGCATTGTAATATAATGCGCATGGGCTTATTATATTGGTCTAAAGGTTCTCTACTTGAGGGAAGAAAAGCTTAAAAGGCTATCTTTACCACGATACTTTGTCGCGCCTTTTATTATTTCGTTATTTGCTTTCTGTATGCCATCTCCTTGTTTAATCATGCATCGTAGTGTAATGCTCATGGGCAAACCAAGTTGGATTAAGGTCCTCCACTTTAAGGGATGAAAAGCCTAAGGGCTACCTTTGCCACGACGTTTTACCGCACCAGACAAAATACATTTGAGTGAGATACGCTCAATCGGGCCCTCAAAGTCCTATATAGATGTAGGCATATGTTGCATCTCTCCTCTTTCATCCTTATTATCTATCTCTTTTCTGCACCACATCATTACACGTTTATTTTAATATACATTTGCCTATTTGATTACCTTTTTACGTCATGTACTTAATTGTCTCTCTTTATTATGCATGCTTGTACAATTATTATTTACTTGCGTTTCCGTATAATGTGTTTATGAAATTATATGCTTGTCGTTATTCCGATTTACCTTTATGCATGCAAACTTAGATGTAGGTTATATGCAAACTTAGATATGAGCTTTATGTTCATGCATGTGAACTTAGAAATAGAATACTCTTGGCAATATATGTTACGTAGATTCAGTTAAGTTATTGCATAAATCATTTCATTACAAGTGGCATAAGTAAGGGACCATTCCGAACCCAACGGTTTGAGGTCTTCCCTTGCGAGGGATGAGTAAGGCCTTAAATCATCTTCCCGATTCACACCGGGTGGCGACTCCATGTTATTTCTCCGGTTTAGTTCCCCCGAGGGCTACTCTGTACTCCCAACTAGGCTGCGAGCCTAGAACAGCATGCGTCGTCGATTTCTATGTCCTACAATTACATCAAAATGCTGGTTCCAAGAACGCAATGCTTGCTTCAATCCATAAATATATTAAATTAACTTGCAAACCTTGTTTGAATGTTTTGGTACGAAAAAACCGTCAGGATGTTGTAAACATCCTCCAAAAATGTTTCCTTTTAAGGAAAGCGATTTTGACGTTCCGCTGCCATATTTCATAAATGAAACATGCAGTACCAGCAAGCATTATCCAAATGGATTTAATTATGGCAATGGTTAAAAGGTTTCGTCGTAATCGACACAGTGTTGATAACGATACCTTTTCGCTAAAAGCCTAGCTTTATAAGTTTGTATGTTAGCATCCATATGTGTCTTCGTTGAAGACTCATACAGTACCATTAGGCAATATTCCTTATGGTACAACAACCAGTGTCCAAATTTGGTTGGCATACATGGAATCCATTTCGGACTTCATGACACTTTGCCATGAAAGGAGTCGATACCTTGTATCACTCCTCATACGTAGCCAGTTCGTATTCAATAATAAGATTGACATCTTTATGAGGTGAGATCAGAAACCCATACCTCCTAGGTTGTTTTCTGACTCTCTCCGACTTACGCGGTTCTTGTGTATTCGAAGATTGTGGTACAGTTTCATCCTTGATGAACTTTTTGTGTTCCATTAAGGAATCAGTGCATGGAACAGTATCACTCCAATTTTTCATCGAGTTTTACTTTCCTCCCACTTACCATTACATATAGGTATTCCTCTTAGGAAAATCGCGTGGAGAGCAACAATTACATTGTTCTCTTGTGAGTTGTATAAGTACTATACTTTGGTTTCCATAGGATAACCTACAAATAGGCACTTATCTGATTTGGGTTTTAGTTTGGTATCATCCAAACATATGCCCAGCATTCCCAAATGTTCAAGAATTAGAAAACCCATTTTCTTTCTTGTTCATATCTAATATGAAGTCTGTCTAACAGATTCTCATGGAACCTTATTCAAAATAAGTATTGCACTGTTTAATGCGTATTCGTAGAAGGAAAATGGCAGCTCAGAGCGACTCATCATCAACTTTACCATGTCAAACAAAGTTAGGTTTTTCTGTTCGGACACACAGTCAAATTGAGGTGTTCCGAGAGTAGTCCACTTTGAAAGAATACTATACACTTTCAAGTAATTGAGAAACTTATTGCTTAAGTATCTCCATCATAGTTCAATCGTGATCTTTTAATACTCTTGCCGATTTTTTTTTTATACTTCGTGTCGAAACTCTTTGAATTTATCAAAAGTTTCCGATTTATGTTTCATAAGAAACATATAACCATAACGCGATGCCACATCCGTAAAGGTTACAAAGTATTCATGTCCACCTCTAGCCTAGCTAGATATGGGCCCACTTACGTCACTATGAACAAGGGCTAACAGATCGGTGGCACTTGCACTTTTACCAAGTAAAAAGTGTTTTAGGCAGTCTGCCTAATAAACTAGATTTGTAGGCATCATTTGATTAGAATCAAATCCGTCCTGGTACCCACTCTTCGAAAGTGTGGATATACGAGTCTTGTTAATGTGTCCCAGACAACAATGCCACAAATAAAGCTCATTTGATTTATTCAGTTTGAGCTATTTGTTTGTCATGTCATATGTATGAGACTCATTTATATTCTAAATATAAATACTATTATTCACATCTAATGCGCTTATCTCAATATCACCTTTATAAAATAAAACACTTAGTGTTCGAGAATATAAAGATATACCCGCAACGGGTTTAACTTAGATATAGAGATAATGTTTCTAGTCAAACTAGGTACATTATAACAGTTTCCTAATTTCAGTACATACCCAAAGGGTAGTTCCTAAACTTAGGTTTCTATGGTTAAGACAGCGACTCTCGTCCTTTTTTTGACTAGCAGGTCGATCTCAATTGAAGCTAGTGTGTCGCTTATCAGTAGATCCAGAACATCAGTACATATATTTATGTACCACATCTAGTATCAAAATCTAATTTTGAAACTAGTAGTGAACATGTTTATGACAAACATGCTTGAAGCCGGAGCCTTGCCCCGCCTTCACTCCCTTCATGTCTACCTTGTCTATACGGCAGTCACGCATCCAGTGACCCTGTTTGCCACAGTTTAGGTAGACATCTTGGGATATGTCCTTTTGTCTTCCCATAAGACTGTGATGATTTTGCCTTTGACCTTTTATTCACATCTAGAAGCCTTCGGTCAAGCCTTGGCCTTCTGGGATGTTTGATGTGATCCAGAATGAGCGGTGTTGGTTGGGCCAAGTTAACTTGAAGTTGTGGATGATTGCATGGCTTGATCAGATTGGTGTATTTGGGCCTTTTTGGTGGATTTGGAAGATTCCTTGGGTTCAAGAGTTTAGTTAATGCATGAGACTTTATGAGAGGGCTTTATTATATCTAAGGCAAGATTGGAATGAGTCTTGGACGTGCTTGTGCTGCCTTGATTGATTTTTAGGCTTAATTTCCGATTGGTGCATTAGCATTGGCGGGATTCGCGCTGTCTTCTTATTTTGGACGTAACTTTCTCATCCGATGTCCGATTTTACTGATTCAAGTTGCATTGGAAAGGGAACTCGTAGCTCTACAACTTTGTAACTTACATCAAAGTCCAGTTCGGACTTCTTCTTGGTCAAAACGAGGACGCAAGCTGTCCCTACAGTTTTTATATTTTATATTTTTTAAGGTTATGTATTGTTTAAGTGCTGGACTGAACTTTAATTATATTACAAAGCCCATGCACGGAATTTTAAAGTATTTTATGTGTTATTGGGTTTATTTTACTAGGGTTTTATTATATTTGAGTAGAATTAGGGTTAGCCACCTATTTAAAGGGGCATTATTCATTGTAATTGAGGAGGAACCAATAATATATCTTTTTACAAAACAAAGTGACTTGTGTCATCTTGAGGGAGTGGATTCTTCCTTGGTTCTACGGAACAAAAGCTTATCAACGTGTGGCAAGCGTTGTGGCGCTGTATCGCTGTTCATGATTCTCCAAAGAAATAAAGAAAGGTTTTTAAGGGCAATGTTCCTTAAGGGTTGGACTTGATCTTGGAAGGATTTTGTTCTTACAAAATCAAGATTCGCGGTTCTTGGGGCTTAGAACACGTGGAGGGGTTTGCTTGGCTTTGTTCCAAACAAGTTTCTTATCAATGTTGAAGTAAGATGCGTCTTGTGCTTCTTGCCCTTTTGCAAGCTCTAGCTTTGTCTACTTGAGCATAGCCATTAACTCTCCAAGAGTTTAATCTTGGTTCATAATGAACCTGCCCCAGCTTTTAGGTAGAGACTATAAGATCAAATCTTTGGTAGTCTCGTCCACGTAGGTAATGCCCAGCTAACCTAGCTGATCGATGTCAGCAATCATCTTCGACACCTAGTGCTCGACAGATGTACCATCTGACATACACGAGCGAAAGAGCTTCTTTTACAATTTGTACTTCTAAGATATAAGAATAGATCTATGAAGATTTTTAATTTCAACATCATGTTATAAGGATCTAATCCTTTAGTCTGAAGACGGAATTAAAGAGTCATTGAGGTAAGCATAACGATTTGAGCACTAAAGTTATAATCACCATGAGTCTTCCAAAACTCATGCTCCACTATTCACTCAACTCCGGGCTTAGGCCCGAGAGGTTTCTCTAACAATTAGAGTAACTTCTCAGTTCCCAAGACTATCTTGAGGTTACATTCCCAATCTGAAAATTAAAGCCGTTTAAAGACATTTTCACCCAGGATTATATTCTAAACGCTAATCTTTCAGTTATCTTGATTCCAATAGTCCAACTATCCAATCAATGATTTCGGGTACAATTTAATATAATAATTATTATATTCTAACTATATAATCAATTATAATTTGATTGGATAAATTAAAATATATTGATTACTATAATCAACTATAAATTGAAGTAGTTTGAATACAGTCCAACTGTTTAATTAAAACAACAATTAAATAAATAAAAAAATGAAATGAGCGCGTATTGGCAAGTATCTAAACGAAATTGCAAATTCAATACTTGCCTCCCACTATTTTTCGACAAGCCTCTAACCCTCTGTTGAGTACTCGGGAAACCTAGTTCCTAGTGGGCTAGGATCCCGTTAAATAGCACACAACCTTGACTTTGGCCAACAAATTGTATGAAACTTAACTAGGTAGATCTCTAAGATCAATTGGATCTCATCCAATTCCTAGATCCAGTAGGTAGACCTCCAAGTCCGAAACATATATATAATATATATGCCAATATATCCAATATATTTTCCTAACCTTTTTCTTCTGAATCAACTAAGCCTTGACTTTGGCTCAACAAGCTTAATGATTCCAGTTAAGCGGAACTCGTTGACTTCGGAAAGCTTCGTAATCGATGTCGATGGACAAGAAGTGATCTTGACTTTGGCCAATAAATCACAACTTGGACAAGACATGCGATATGGAACAAAGTCTTCATGATTCAAACACATCCGCGATGGACAAAGGTCTTGACTTTGGCCAACAAACCAGTGCCAATCTTGGATCTTGAGAGAGAATCACTCAATAGAAGGAAAACGCTTAATATTTATTGAAGGTTTTTCGCGTAATTGGCAACCAATTAATTATCTTTGATTAGGTCTCATCATACACCCTTAAGCATGCATTCTAAAAACATAATAAGGCACGATAAAATAAATTAATAATGATATGAGGATGGATATATAATACAATTTGTTCCTAGAATAAATCTCTCATTTTCCTCTCTCTCGCTAGCACTATTCTTAATTCTACCCAATTACATAACACTTCTAAAGAAACCTCATTTACATTGAGGGGAATATGTGAGAAGAGAAATACAAAGAGTCAAGAGGTAATAGGCTGGACACGCAGGTCCATTTAATAAATTCTAAATTTATTACAATAATTTCCAAAATTACCCTCACCCATCTAATATCCATCCGATATACGTTATTCATATATCACATCCATGTATTCACACAAAGCATGGTATCAATCAATCTAATCCAATTAATTAATCTTTAATTAATGACCATCCAATGTTCAAACAACGATTTGATCTGCGTGAGTCCAACACGTTTTAAGAATAAGTACTCGAAGTACGTATTCTTGAATTATATCGAACTATAATATTAAATCCAATTTAATTCATATTCAATACCAATTCTTTATTTAATTCCAAATTAAATAATTACACTTTATTAATGAGTCTTTGCGACTTAGATTCTAAATCTAATCTTAATGGGTCTCAAAGCCCAATCAACATCCAATGTCAATTTAATTAAAGTCCAATGGGCTTTCAATTAATTTATAAGGCATGGACTTTGGCAACCAAAGCCCAATAAGGAATCACCCTTTGCCACAAAATTAATTTTGGGCCATTGGGCCCAATTAAATTTTAAAGGCCCAATTATCATATTTGTACTTTATGGAATTGGTTTTAGGCCCAATTGGATCCAACCAATTATCATAAACCAAACTTGGCCCAACCAAGCCAATTAAGCCCAAATACAACATTTCTAGCCCAATTAATTAAATTCTAAATTTCCAAATTTCACAATTTAATTAATTAAAGTGTATAAGCCATAATTAATTAGCTAAATCAATATTTCTAAAACACTAATTATACTAATTAATCATGCTTTAATTTATCAACTTATGTCCAACATAAATTGAAGCAAAATCAATCCAACATGCTTTCCAATAGCTCACGGCAATAAGGGATTTTTATATTCGATTTTGATTTCAATCCAATTAAATCACAAATCAATATATCCTAACTTTTTAAACACATCCAATGGCTTAAAATGAAAAGCACCATGAGCTTCTAGGGTTAATCAAATTCAGCCAAGGTAAGTAAAATTGGAAAAAATTTCATAAAATTAATCATGTATAACTCTTAGTTATCATAATCTAAGCATACTCAACCAATCAATTTGATGAAATCATGATTCAAGCAAAAATTCCCAAATTCAAGATTATGAACCCTAATCAATTTCATGCTTAATCAAGGCTCTGATACCATTGTTGGGTTTTCTAGGTCAAACTAAGATCAATTAAGCATATGAAATGTGTGAATACGCAAAGAAGATAGCGGAAAATACTTACAATGCTCGGTTGAAGGTTGAAGAGAAGTTCAAAAATTCCTCCATGGAAGTTTCAGCCATGCCATTTTTTACGTATGTTGATCTTCCAAGCATCTCCTTGAATTCCAAACTCATGGATATGTTTCCCTAACACCTTTGTAAGACTCTTTTAATGTGCTAGCAATGGTGATTTTTGAATCAAAAATCAAAGGAGATGAACCCTAGGTTCACGCCCAAAAATGGAGAGAAAAAGAAGAAGGCCATTCGGCCAAGGAGAGGAAAGTGAGAGAGTGAAAAATAATGTGTTGTGTGTGTTTTCAAAAAACAAAATTTGAATGATATACCAAATCCAAGATTATGGTAAAAGTCATTCAACCTTTCACACTTGAGTGTTTTACACATAATCACCTACCAACAACTTCCATCACAAAGTTGACTAGTGATGGGACTTATGATGTGACTTGTGGGTCCCACTTGATTCAAAATCTGAGTGGGCCCGCAACATATCCCGGGCTCGGGTTCGCTAATTCTGAATTAACGAATTTTCTGTTGCGACGTAATTAAATCAATTTTAATTAAATAATTATGCCTAGTAAAATTACTATTCACATCGCTAGCGAATTAAATCTAAATTAATTCGTTCGCCCGAATTAAAATCCAATTTTAATTCCGCATCGAAATCTAATTTCGTTTAATATATCGAATATATTATTTTATCGATTAATTTTGAATTAATCTTTCTCTCTCTTCAAATAGAATTTTATCCCGGATAAAATCTCACCGTAATTAATCCTAGATTAATTTTCTGTCTCTTCCAATTAATCCCAGATTAATTATGTTCGAGTCGTACGTCATCGGTGAATCTTCGAGAAGTGAGCCATGAGATCCGTGGATATATTGGTAGTAAATACGGTCATCGGAGTACCCGAATAAATGTATACCTAGTACCACATTCTTACAGATTTACGAGACATGGTTGGCTTCTAGCAAAGCGTTGTTCCTACCCAATTCTCCAGAAATATTCTTTTAAGGAATATGCAATCTTCTCAGACGTAGTATACGCAGTATTGCGTATTACGATCTAGTATCGGATGTCACATGTTAGGCCTGGGGCTGGAATTATGTCTGCCCCGTACGAAGCACATATCGGATCTCTGGTAACTAGTCTCTATAATCGGATAAATATGACTGTTGGAGTTTTTCAAGATCCCAAGATCATAACTCAAGCATGAATCATAAGTGAATACAACGACGGAAGTGCGGAATACTTACATCGAGCGGTTGAGCGACGATTTGGGCAACAAAAAATCGAATTTTGCTCACTTTTTCAAGGCAGTGGGCTGCTGTGAATAGTGAATTTCACCCATTGTCTTCAAGATTTGAAGCTCCAAGCTTCATCATTTGGCTTCCCGGCTCATGGGTATACTTCCCTTATCACCTTGGCATGATCCCGGAGTGTGCTAGCACTCTTGTTTTGCCACAAAACACACTTGCTTCCCTCCATTTTGTTTGTTAAAATTCGGCAGTCCACTGTCTAGTAAAAACAAGAAATGGCGTGAAGATGAGAGGAAGAAGAAGAGGAGAGAGAGGAGGGAAAATGATGTCTAAGTGTGTATTTCGTTTTTTGTGTTTCTTTATGCATCAAATGCACTTGAATTTCATTTGAAATTCATTTCACACACATTTGTGTTTAATTCCCAACCACACACATCACCTTTATCACATCAAGTTACATCACTTCACTTTATTAATCCAATCAATTGTCACATCACTCACATCAATCAATCAATCCAATCAATTGTCACATCACTCAAACTGACATGATTTGACGCTTAATGTGACGCTAGATGCGACTAGCGACTTGACGCTTGATTTGACGTGCCGCACTCGAATTCCAAATACGAATACGCTCGCAAATAATCTCGGGCTCGAGTTCGCTAATTCCAAATTAACGAATTTTCCGTTGCGTCGTAATTAAATGATTACGCCAAGCAAAATCACTATTCACATCGCTAACGAATTAATTCTGAATTAATTCGTTCGCCCGAATTAAAATCTAATTTTAATTTCGCGTCGAAATCCAATTTCGATTAATATTTCAAATATATTAATTCCTCTATTAATTCCAAATTAATGTTTCTCTCTCTTTAATCGATATTTTATCCTAGATAAAATATCTCCGCAATTAATCCCAGATTAATTTTCTCTCTCATCTAATTAATCCCAGATTAATAAAAGTGTGAGTCATACGTCATCGGTGAATCTTTGGGAAGCGACCCATGAGATCCCCGGATATGTTGGCAGTCAAATCGGTCGTCGGACTATCCGAACACGTGAGTACCAAGTACTACGTTTTACCGATTTACAAGACAAGGTTGGCTTCTAGCAAAGCACCATGCCTATCCAATTCTCCGGAAATATCCTTACAGGAAAAAGGATCTATATCAAGCGTAGTATACCGTAGTATTGCGTATTTCTGTCCAGTATCGGATGATCACATGCAAGGCCTAGGGCTGGTAGAGTGTCTGCCCCGTACGAAGCATATATCGGATAACAAGCAACTAGTCTCTTTAAAATCGGATAATCATGACCAAGTCATATTATCCCGACGGTTGCAACCTTATATAGAGAACGAGTTCTGTATCCCTGCGTGATCATCAACTCCATATGACTGGAGTGACACTTCCGTCTTGACATCACACCCAACACACTACGATTCTCAATATACCCAGTATTGGCGTACACAGAACCGGTTAAAGCCCTGGACGACCGCAACCAAAGTATATTGATTGTCGCAAGTATTAGCGGTGCAAGTCTCAGGTTAAGACCAAATACACCTACCCTGATTTCCGACTTCCATAGACACGTAGTCATACTACCAATGGAATTCCGAGGGGGTCTAATCCAGAGCGAAGCTGTTTCCGTACCATCGGTGAAACACAACCTCCTATTACACTTGCATGAGTATCCAATACCCAAATATATGAGAACTATGCCGTTGTGCTCTCACAACGCGCACAAGTGTAATACTAGTCTTTTACGCATTCATCGATGTCCAATCTCGATAATGCTCTGACTAGGGATGTTTAATGATTCATCCTTCATGGACTGATACTGTCTCATATCATTCTCCGTCCAGGAAAAAATCATAGGGACCTCTTATCATTTATATATCTAGGTGATCTAATCACAAATGATACGAGTGCAATCTCCTATGTTACATAGTTAATTTGTACAACAACACCGTGATCTGTACAAATAGTGACGCTATGGGTCATAACTGTCCAACAATGACCTAGTCATATTATCCTGATGACTGCAGTAC
Organism: Zanthoxylum bungeanum; assembly: GCA_019454045.1. Lineage (NCBI taxonomy): Eukaryota > Viridiplantae > Streptophyta > Magnoliopsida > Sapindales > Rutaceae > Zanthoxylum > Zanthoxylum bungeanum. The sequence continues at coordinate 137,672 of SKCR01011718.1, forward strand.
ATAAGAGTACTAGTTCCGTATCCTACGTGATCATTATCTTCATATGACTGAAGTGATACTTCCATCTTGACATCACACCCAATACACTACGATTCTCAATATACCCAGAAGAGGCATACACAGAACCTGTTAAAACCCTTATTGATTGTCGCAAGTATTAGCAATGCAAGTCTCAGGTTAAGACCAAATACACCTACCCTGATTCGGACTCCCATAGACACATAGTCATACTACCAATGGAATTCCGAGGGGTCTATTCAGAGCGAAGCTGTTTCCGTACCATCTCGGTAAACACAATCTCCTATAACACTTACATGAGTATCCAATACCCAAATATATGAGAACTATATCGTCATGCTCCCACAACGCGCACAAGTACAATACTAGTCTATTCCGCATTCTCGATGTCCAATCTCGATAATACTACGACTAGGGATATTTTAATGATTAAACCTTAGTGGATTAATACTGTCTCATATCCTATTAATCCGGAACTAATCATATGGACTTTTATCATTTATATATCTCGGTAATCTAATTACAAATGATAAAAGAGCAATTTCATTTGTCACATAGTTAATTTGTACAACAACATAATGTTCTGTACAAATAGTGATGCTATGGGTCATAATTGTCCAACAATCTCCCACTTGGCCCATAGCCAATCACTCAACTATCCTACACTTGAACTATGTACTGGTCGCTCAAACTTCTGCTGAGAAACGACTTTCGCCAGCGGATTTACATGGTTATCATCTGATGCGATTTATTCGATCATCATATCGCCACGATGTATGATCTTACGAATCAGTTGAAACCAATTGAAGTACATACTTGGATCGTTGATGAGACCATTAACTCTTTAGCCTATGATGTAGCCTAGCTCACTGTTCCATTATTCAAACTATATAGTACCCTTATTACGACTTACAGTCGTTATTGTCGTTTGGAAACTTGCATTAGTGAACCCAGTCACTTCAAGTTCTCCTTCTCCATAGCTTAAGAAAGCATCTTTAGTTTATCTAAGATACTTAAGGATGTTCTTAACATCAATCTAGTGACCATCACTTGGATTGGCCTGATTGTGACTCCATATGCTCAAAGCATATGAGACACCAGGTCAAGTACATATATTTCAATGTACGAGTTCTCGAATAGTGCCAACAACTTTAGATCTATCCCAGTATATCATTAGTCCTAGAATAAAGGTTGTCTCTCTTAAGTAATCTACGGAGAATTTTTCATGAAATTCAAGCTTTCACCGATTTTATTATAGGAACGTCATTTCCAAGAAATGATGTATCATCATTATATAGGAAAATCATTATCAGTGCACTCCCACTAACCTCCTATATACACTAGAATCCTTTTTTGTTTTGAATTAAATCATATGCTTATGATATATCAAAACGATGGTTCCAAGAACGTAATGTTTGTTTCAATCCATAAATAGATCGTATTAACTTACAAATCTTCTTTGCACGTTTCGGTACGACAAAACCCTCAGGATGTTATAAACATCCTCCAAAAAGGTTTCCTTTAAGGAAAGTGATTTTGACATTTCGCTGCCATATTTCATAAATGAAACATGCAGTATCAGCAAGCATTATCCAAATAGATTTAATTATGGCAATGGTTAAAAGGTTTCGTCGTAATCAACACAATGTTGATAACGATACCTTTTCTCTACAAGCCTAGCTTTGTACGTTTGTATGTTGCCATCCATGTGTGTCTTCCTTAAGGACTCATACAGTACCATTAGGCACAATGCCTTCTGGTACAACAACTAGTGTCCAAACTTGGTTGGTATACATGGAATCCATTTCGGACTTCGTGACACTTTGCCATGAAAGGAGTCGATAACTTGTATCACTTCCTCATACGTAGCCAGTTCGTATTCAATAATAAGATTGACATCTTTATGAGGTAAGATCAGAAACCCATACCTCCCAGGTTGTTTTCTGACTCTCTCCGACTTACGCGGTTCTTGTGTATTCGAAGATTGCGGTACAATTTCATCCTTTATGAACTGTTTGTGTTCCAATAAGGAATCAGTGCCTGGAATAGTATCACTCCGATTTTTCATCGAGTTTTACTTTCCTCCTATTTACCATTACATATAGGTATTCTCTTAGGAAAACCGCATGGAGAGCAACAATTACAATATTCTCTTCTGAGTTGTATAAGTACTATGCTTTGGTTTCCCTATGATAACCTATAAATAGGCACTTATCCGATTTAGGTTTTAGTTTGGTATCATCCAAACATATGCCCAGCATTCCCAAATGTTCAGGAATTAGAAAACCCGATTTCTTTCATGTTTATATCTAATTTGAAGTATGTCTAACAGATTTTCATGGAACCTTATTCAAAATAAGTATGCACTGTTTAATGCGTATCCCTAGAAGGAAAATGGTAGCTCAGAGCGACTCATCATCAACTTTACCATGTCCAACAAAGTTCGGTTTTTCTGTTCGGACACACCGTCAAATTTGAGGTGATCTGGGAGGAGTCCACTATGAAAGAATACTATACTCTTTCAAGTAATTTAGAAACTTATTGCTTAAGTATCTCCATCACAGTCCAATCGTGATGTTTTAATACTCTTGCCGATTTGTTTTTATACTTCGTGTCGAAACTCTTTGAATTTATCAAAAGTTTCCGATTTATGTTTCACAAGAAAGACATAACCATAACGCGATGCCACATCCGTAAAGGTTACAAAGTATTCATGTCCACCTCTAGCCTAGCCAGATATGGGCCCACTTACATCACTATGAACAAAGGCTAACAGATCGGTGGCACTTGCACTTTTACCAAGTAAAAAGTGTTTTAGGCACTCTGCCTAATAAACTAGATTCGTAGACATCATTTGATTAGAATCAAATCCGTCCTAGTACCCACTCTTCGAAAGTGTGGATATACAAGTCTTGTTAATGTGTCCCAGACAATAATGCCACAAATAAGGCTCATTTGATTTATTCAGTTTGAGCTATTTGTTTGTCATGTCATATGTATGAGATCCATTTGTATTCTAATATAAATACTATTATTCACATTTAATGCGCTTATCTCAATATCACTTTTATAAAATAAAACACTTAGTGTTCAAGAATATAAAGATATACCCGCAACAAGTTAAACGTAGATATAGAGATAATGTTTCTAGTCAAACTAGGTATATTATAACAGTTTCCTAATTTAAGTACATACTCAAATGGTAGTTCCTAAACTTAGGTTTCTATGGTTAAAACAGCGACTCCCGTCCCGTTTTCGACTCGCAGGTCGATCTCAATTGAAGCCAGTCTGTCACTTATCAGCAGATCCCGCATATTAGTACATATATTATGTACCACATCTAGTTTCAAAATCCAATTTTGAAACTAGTAGTGAACATGTTTATGACAAACATGCTTAAAGCCGGAGCCTTGCCCCGCCTTCACTTCCTTCATGTCTACCTTGTCTATATGGCAGTCACGCATCCAGTGATCCCATTTGCCACAGTTTAGGTAGACATCTTGGGATATGTCCATTTGTCTTCCCAAAAGACTGTGATGATTTTGCCTTTGCCTTTTTATTCACATCTAGAAGCCTTCGGTCAAGCCTTGGACTTCTGGGATGTTGAAGTAAGATGTGCCTTGCGCTTCTTGCCCTTTTGCAAGCTTTGGCTTTGTCTCCTTGAGTATAGCAATTAACTCTCCAAGAGTTTAATCTTGGTACATAATGAACCTGCCCCAGCTTTCGGGTAGAGACTATAAGATCAAATCTTTGTAGTCTCTGCCACATATGAAATGCCCAGCTAACCTAGCTGATCGATGTCAGCAATCATCTTCGACACCTAGTGCTCGACAGATGTACCCTCTGACATACACGAGCGAAAGAGCTTCTTTTACAATTTGTACTTCTAAGATCTAAGAATAGATCTATGAAGATCTTTAATTTCAACATCATGTTATAAGGATCTAATCCTTTAGTCTGACGGTGGAATTAAAGAGTCATTGCGGTAAGCATAACAGATTGAGTACTAAATTTATCATCACCATGAGTCATTCAAAACTCATGCTCCACTATTCACTCAACTCCGGGCTTAAGCCCGAGAGATTGCTCTATCAATTAGAGTAACTTCTCAATCCACAGGACTATCCTGAGGTTATATTCCCAATCTGAAAATTAAAGCCGTTTAAAGATATTTTCACCCAGGATTATATTCTAAACGCTAATCTTTCAGTTATCTTGATTCCAATAGTCCAACTATCCAATCAACGATTTCGGGTACAATTTAATATAATGCTTACTATAGTCTAACTATATAATCAATTATAATTTGATTGGATAAATTCAAATATTACTATAATCCAATTATATAATCAACTATAAATTGAAGTAGTTTGAATACAGTCCAACTGTTTAATTAAAACAACAATTAAATAAAAAATGAAATGAGCGCGTATTGGTAAGTATCTAAACGAAATTACAAATTCAATATTTGCCTCCCACTATTTTTCGACGAGCCTCTAACCCTCTGTTGAGTACTCGGAAAACCTAGTTTCCTAGTGGGCTAGTATCCCGTTAAATAGCACACAACTTTGACTTTGGCCAACAAATTATATGAAACTTAACTAGGTAGATCTCTAAGATTATTTGGATCTCATCCAATTCCTAGATCCAATAGGTGGACCTCCAAGTCCGAAACATATATATAATATATATGCCAATATATCCAATATATTTTCCTAACCTTTTTCCTCTGAATCAACTAAGCCTTGGCTTTGGCTCAACAAGCTTAATGATTCCAGTTAAATGGAACCCAATGACTTCGGAAAGCTTCGTAATCGATGTCGATGGACAAGAAGTGATCTTCACTTTGGCCACAAAAATCACAACTTGGACAAGACGTGCGATATGGAACAAAGCCTTCATGATTCAAACACATCCGTGATGGACAAAGGGCTTGACTTTGGCCAATAAACCAGTGCCAATCTTGGATCTTGAGAGAGAATCACTCAATGGAAGGAAAACGCTTATATTTATTGAGGGTTTTTCGCGTAATTGGCAACCAATTAATTATCTTGATTATGCCTCACCATACACCCTTAAGCATGCATTCTAAAAGCATAATTAGGCACGATAAAATAAATTAATAATGATATGCGATGGATATATAATACAATTTGTTCCTAGAATAAATCTCTCTCTTCCTCTCTCCGCTAGCACTATTCTTACTTCTACCCAATTACATAAACTTCTAAAGAAACCTCATTTACATTGAGGGGAATAGGTGAGAAGAGAAATACAAAGAGTCAAGAGGTAATAGGCAGGACACACAGGTCCAATTTAATAAATTCTAAATTTATTACAATAATTTCCAAAATTACCCTCACACATCTAATATTCATCCGATATACATTATTCATATATCACATCCATGTATTCACACAAAGCATGTTATCAATCAATCTAATCCAATTAATTAATCTTTAATTAATGACCATCCAATGTTCAAACAACGATTTGATCTGCGTGAGTCCAACTCGTTTTAAGAATAAGTACTCGAAGTAGGTATTCTAGAATTATGGAACTATAATATTAAATCCAATTTATTCGTATTCGATACCAATTATTTATTTAATTCCAAATTAAAAAATTACACTATTAATGAGCCTTTGCGACTTAGATTATAAATCTAATCTTAATGGGTCTCAAAGCCCAATCGACATCTAATGTCAATTTAATTAAAGTCCAATGGGCTTTCAATTAATTTATAAGGCATGGACTTTGACAACCAAAGCCCAATAAGGAATCACCATTTGCCACAAAATTAATTTTGGGCCATTGGGCCCAATTAAATTTTAAAGGCCCAATTATCATATTTGGACTTTATGGAATTGGTTTTAGGCCCAATTGGATCCAACCAATTTGTTAGACAATTATGACCCATAGCGTCACTGTTTGTAAAAGACATTGTGTTTTTGTACAAAACTATGTAATATTGAAATTGCCTTTTATCATTTCGTAATTTATTTACTATGATATATAAATAGTAAAAGTCCATATGATTAGTTCCAGATTGAGATGATATGAGACAGTATCAATCCATAAAGGTTTAATCATTAAATATCTCTAGTCGTAGTATTATCGAGATTGGACATCGATAATGCGGAATAGACTAGTATTGCACTTGTGCGCGTTGTGAGGGCATAATGGCACAGTTCTCATATGTTTAAGTATAGGATACTTATGCAAGTGCGATAGAAGGTTGTGTTTTACCGATGGTACGGAAAACAGCTTCGCTCTAGATAGACCCCGCGGAATCCCATTGGTAGTATGTATATGTGTCTATGGGAGTCCGCGTCAGGGTAGATGTATTTGGTCTTAACCTGAGACTTACATCGCTAATACTTACGACAATCGGTAAACTTTGGTTTTGGTCGTCCAGGGCTTTAACAGGTTCTGTGTACGCCTCTATTGGGTTTATCGAGAATCGTAGTGTATTGGATGTGATGTCAAGACGGAAGTATCACTCCAGACATATGGAGATGATGATCACGCAGGGATTCATAACTCATTCTCTATTGTGTTGCAACCATCGGGATAATGTGACAAGGTCATGATTATCCGATTCAAAGAGACTAGTTGTTTGATATCCGATATGTGCTTCGTACGGGGCAGACACTATTCCAGCCCCAGGCCTAGCACGTGACATCTGATACTGGATCGCAATACGAGATACTAGGTATTCTACGTCTGACATAGATTATATATTCCAGTAAGAATATTTCTGGAGAATTGGGTAGGCATGGTGCTTTGCTAGAAGCCAACCGTGTCTTGTAAATCGGTAAGCACCTGGTATGAGGTACCCGCTTTGTCGGATAGTCCGATAACCGGATTTACTGCCAACATATCAAGAGATCTCTTGGGTCGCTTCCCAAGGATTCACCGATGATAGTTGACTTAAATTAGAATTAATCTGGGATTAATTAAGAGAGAGAAAATTAATCTGGGATTAATTTAGAGAGAGAAAATTAATCTGGGATTATTATGGGCTTTATTTAATCTGGGATTAAAAGTGTTCAGTAGAGAAAGAACGTGATTAATTTGGAATTATCGGTAAAATAAATTTAATAGTTAAATTTGATTTTTCTATTTAATTTATTCAAATGGGCTAAAATTAATATATCGGATATATTAAAATGAATTGGATTTCATTACGAGATTAAAGTCGGACTTTAATACGAACGAATTAATTAATTTAGAATTAGTTCGTGAACGACGTTCGTAATATATTTGCGAGGCATCGTTATTTAATTAAATTAGATTTAATTATTTAGCGATGAAGGTTCGTTTAATTGGATTAAACGGAACCGAGCCGCGGCAAATGCCCGTAGAGATATTTGAATTTCGGATTCAAATATTTGGAGCCAAAAGTGTGGTAGGTGTTCCCACCACACAACTACCTTGTTTTGCTTTATGAATACCATTTACCAATCTATACCTTGTTTTGGGTAAAATGTGAAATGGTTTCACCTAAAGGTAAATAACAAAAAGGCTTCTCAACATTTTGTGAACACTTGACACAAAAGCAAAAACCAAAAACCCTAGAAGAGCTTGGCTTGGCCGAATTTCTTCTCCTCTCTTCTCTTTGATTTGTTTTTCAAATCAACAAAATCTAGCACTTTGGAAGTGAACAAAGGTGATAGGGAAACTACTCAAAAGCTTGGAATCATCCTAAAGCTTGGATCTTGGAGATCTTGATCTCAATTTTTTTTTAAAGCTCTATCACTCATTGTAAGTCTATTCCGCACCTTATAATGATCATATCTATTATGTCATGCTTATTAGATCCTAATATGTTCTAGGAACACTAACAATGGTATCATGAGCCTAATTTAAGCATGATAATTTCTAGGGTTCTTGAACCTAAAAATTTGGGGCTTTTATATTTGAGCATGATTTTTTGAAATTGATGCTTTGAGTATGTTTACAACATGATAACTTAGAGTTATGCATGATTAGATTTGAAATAAATCAAAAGCAAAAAAAAATAAAAAAAAAATGTTAGTGTGGCCGAACCTCACTGTCATATGCACTGCAGTTTTTTTGTTTTTTGAAACATGAAATAATGTGTTTGGATGCATGTTTAAATGATGATAGTTGGTTTAATATGATTAGAATCAATGTCTTAATGTTCATGTTAAAATCAAAGTGCATGTTGAGCATGAAATGATGATCTTAGGCTTCAATATGTCTCAAGCATGCCAATGATGTGTTTTGGCTTGATTTTATGTTAAGCATGAATTATTAGTTTAAGCATGAATAATTAAGTTAATTAATCTTTTGGAAATATTGAGTTTAATTAATTAAATTATGGCTAATACACTTTAATTAAAATAATTATGATATTTGGAATATATAATTATGATAATATGCCTATAAAATTGAATTGGGCTAAAAGTGTGTATTTGGGCCTAATGGGCTTGGTTTGACCAAGTTTGGTTTTGGACTTTTGGATTGGATCCAATTGGGCCCAAAACCAATTCCATGAAGTCCAAAACATCACTTGGCCCTTTAAAGAATTTGATTGGGCCTAATGGCCTAAATTGATTTGATGGCAATAGGGTGATTCCTATTGGGCCTTGGCATTTTGGGTTTGATCCATTATGGCCAAAGCCCATGCCTTAAGAATCAATTAAAAGCCCATTGGACTTTAATTAAAATGACATTGAATGTTATTGGGCCTTTGAGACCCATCAAGATTGGATTTGGAATCCAAGTCTTAAGGCAACTATGTATAAGTGTAATATTTAATTTGGAATTAAATAGAATTAGTATTGATACAAATAAATTGGATTTAAGTTGTAGTTCGATATAATTCAAGAATACGTACTCAAAGTATTTATTCTTAAACGAGTTGGACTCGCGCAAATCAATCATTGTTTGAACATTGGATGGTCATTAATCAAAGATTAATTAATTGTATTCGATTGGTTGAATAACATGTTTTGATTGTATACATAAATGTGATGTATGAA